>OMNN01062646.1:470-14934 GCA_900302755.1 Chromis chromis | reverse complement strand
GGTAGAACTTGTCATCTTGGTAACCCAGAAAATGGAAAAGAGGCTTAAAACATGTTGTGAAAGAGTCAAAACCACAATATTTTCTGAAACCTAACCACAACAGCTTGTGGAAATGAAACTTTATTGTAAAAAATAATAATGTTCCCACACAGGACATGAACCACAGTTGCCTGTATGTAAGTTCTGTGTTGGACTTATGCCTCCACCTAATGCAGACTCTGAAAGTACAAATGTTTCCCACCATGTCACCAAATATTTTTCTTTCTAAACATAACTGGAAATGCAGTTCAGTTGTATAGGAAGCTAATTTTTGGGAGACAGTGTTTTACCATAATAACACAGTCAGTGTGTCCACATAGGAAACCTGTGTATGTGTGTGTACTCTGAATGCTGCCACCCTGAGGCTGATTATCTGAATCAATCCCTCGGGTGATAAAAACTCAAAGGGCATAAGTCTGCAGCTAGTACCTGAGGCTCTCACAGAATGCATGCATAACCCCTCTCACATTAGTGCATGCCAACATATGCCAACATATGCATTTGCATGTGTTTCTGTGTGAAGTCTGTGGTGGTCATTGCCATTTTTTACACTGTGGTCTGCTGGGACTAAAGCCTGAGGGTGGACAAAACCGAAAGAGCTCGAGCAAGACAATCTCTACATGCAGAGAAGGATGCTGTTAAAACTCCTCTCCATCATCCTCTACTCAGTGTCCTGGTCAGACAGAGGAGCACAATCAGGCAGATACTAAGACTAAATTCTGCCACTGAAGGTCAAAGAAGGCGTTTCCTTTCTGTGGCTTCAAAAGTCTGCAGGGATTAATGGTTTATTTTTTTTATTTTGATATTTCAGCACCAGCTTGTACCAGATTAACAACTTCAGTGAGCATGAAGAGCAGGTAAAACAAGGATCCTGGCATTTTTCCCTGGTCCTGTTTTCTAAGGAGCTGACTAGCTTATTTAGTTTGGACACAGCACAGGAAACAGAAAATAGCTCAGAATAAGACACATGCACACACATGTGCCTGGATAAGCCATTGCACGAGACTGAACTGGTTTGTGTTTACATTGGAACATGTGCTGGACTGATCTACTAGTTGCTTCGATTTTACCATTATATTATCTTCCTTTATTCATTCATTTCTTCCATGACATTTGTTGAAATTAAAACTGATCTGTAAGAAATTGATCCTGTGACACTTGTGTTGGAGCTGGTGTTTGTGGCGGGTTACTTTTAAATGACTTTTGGCAGAGGATGAACACACAAGCGGATAGGAGAAAGAGGAGAAAGCAGCGAAGTGAGGATAAATATGTGCAGATAGGAGGGTGAGATGATGAGCGGATGAAGGAGGGATAATGTCAGACATTGACCTAATGGCTCTTGATCCCCATAAGCTGAAGTCATGAAGGGAGCAAAGGGGTGAGAGAAAAGTCCCTGTGGTGTGGACAAATATGTTTTCCTCCAAAAATAAAATCTAATTGTCACATTTTATCTGTAATCATCTGCACTTGATCTGAAAAGCTCCTGACTTATCTGTTTTACATAATGCAGGTCTTGTGACGGTAGGTTGGATGCAGTTTTGGTCATTGCATTCCTCCATTGCTGCTGGGATTAAAGTTACTAGATGATCATTAATTAGAATGTGCTGATCACAGAGATACAGAAAAATGGAAAACAAACAGAAAAAGTGAAAGAAAAATATTGCAGTGTTGCACAAAAGTAGTTTAGTAGCATTTATTCCATTCGATTATTTCTAAAAGCTAACACTCTGTCAGCTCCATTTTCTAAACATGAGGGAAAAGTGTCACTTTATTTATGTCTTACTTCAGTACACTCTAAAAGCAACAAGTAGTTCAGCCCCGGCTGCCCCTTTTGCATTAATTACACGTACAGTGCATGTATTGGTATTCTACAGCAAATTATCTAAGCAGACATGACAGCTTTAGTTCATCTTTTATTCCCAAGTAATGATCTAGCTCACCAGGGTTTAGATCAGGGTGCATCACCTTTTGTCGAAGCCAGGTTTCCAGGAATTTGTCATCATAAAGTGCAAAGAGAACAGTTACATCACATCTAAATGGCATTACACAGTCCTACAGCTATTTCTACTAAGTGCTATAGGCTTGGGCAAGTCTTCCTCTGATGTTTCTGACTCCTTGTTTTCATTCATTCAAATTCCCTTGAAATCGTTCTGCAAAACTTGGCTTTTATCATATAGTTGTTGTTATATGTGGTTATATTTATTATCATGAAGGCACAGAGCAACAAGCCTTTGAGGTGTATTACTGTACTTTTCATTAATATTGCTGTACAATATGCATCTTTTCAGCTTTTAAGATGAGAGTTCAGCATTATAATGTTTAAGATTTCAGCCCTGGTTGGTTTGCTGACACCTGCAGTTAACATAGTAACGACAAGAGTATTAATTACTATAGAGTAGTTCCCCTAGCTGAGACGTTGGAGGTGTGCAGCATGTCGACTAATGGCCATTTCATGCTTTTCATGTTTGCATGTTCACAGGGGTGGAAAGTCCACACAGGTCCATGTTGACCCGTCTGCAGACGTCTGCATGCAATCCAAAATTTGTGACCACACAGATGGTCCACACTGCACATGCGCCAGGAAAACAAATGGTGCTTAAAGCAAACGCTTTTTATGGGGAGGGACTGTGTGAGGAGATTATTGGTCATCCAGAACTTTTAAAAGAGTTTTAATTTAAGTAGTAGCTGCTGGACTTTGAGGGTGCTTTGATTTCACACCGTCCAAACACAGTGGGATGTTCTAAAGGCTCCACAGACCTTGTGCTCTAACCGCCTGCTGTATTCGGGACAGCCCCAGAATAATCCCATTGACATGGTCGATGCCCAGTCTGACACTAGCTGCTGTATTCTGTAAAAAATGCAAAGCCACAACCTTTCACAAACATCCATGGTGGCACCATGTGTATTTCTGTGTTGGATATGAGAGGCAATGTGACCGTCTGCAACACGTACCTATTGTGGTATGAATAGAACCACGTGTGCTACAGTGCGCTTTCAAAGTCTGCATTGATCATGCAGAAATAATTGGCCTTAACAGCTGATTCTAAATGCTCTTTTTCATTTTATTACTGACAGAATATTTTAAACTCATCCATTCCTAAAAGAAATGCCAAAAATGATTTTTGTTTTTTGAGGCATTTATAAAGGACAGCAATCTAACACACTGCTTCACAAGTCTTTGATCTGCATTGATTTTGCCATTTAAATACCATTGGATTACATGCTGCAATGATTCCTGTGAATACCTTTTCTATAGGTAAGCAATCTGAATCTAGCTCGCCACTCATGGTAGGCTTTGACGAAGAATGTGCAGAACTAAAAAGACAACATCTCTGATTCTTCTCCTTCAGTACTTTTAATATTGCACTCAGCTTGTTGATTTAACCCCTAAAGACTACTTTATGTGCATCAATGTTCCATAGTTAGAAGTTTTGTCCATGAAAATAATCCTATACTCCCTCAAAATTTCTTAGATGTAACTACACCATTGCAGCTCGAGCACACCAGCTCACCAAAACTCTATTCAAACACTGTAAAACGACTCTACACTACACAATGGTAAGTTGTAATGTTGGAGTAATTCAGTCGCACATGTTGGAACGAGAAACTGATTCAGAAAAAGAATAATGACACAGAAAGCCCCACCCTGCAAGATAGCAGCATAGGTTTCTTAGATTTGTTACCCATGAAACCTCAGAAGTCAGATTTTTTTCAACTTATATCAGGGTGAAAAATACTCAGCCATGGTGGTGACTGCTTATTTTGCTCATGATGTGTCTCCCACCATATAAAAAAACCCCATATGGATGTGTTAACAAGTTAAAGAACGTGATTTTGACTGGAGGGCATCATTAAGCCATCCATACTGAGTGTTACAGGAGTGTGATGATAAATCAGTGGAGCACACTTTTAGCACAAGCCTCTATGAACAGCAGATTGGCATCCAGATAGCAGACACTAAGCCTATATTCCGAGCACAGAGTACATTTTCACACACAGAATGAAAACTACAAAATTCATGTGAACTCATGCAGACCTTTTTCATGGCCTTTGCATGTAAAAACTAACAGTAAATACTGTATCTCCATAACTAACCAGCCATCCAGCCTGTCCCTTCTCCTCTTTACTGCCTGAAGTAAAAAGATTATCCAAATGATGTTGACATTTAAATAAAGAAAACAGTTTCTGTTTTCCATAATCTTAGGATGTTAAAGCTGACACCCATTAGAACGGCTTGATCAAGCCCTGACCTGTCCTCAAACCTTTGGCTTGCGTGTCAATGATGGTGAATCGAGGCAGAATAAAAGGCTTGAAGAATAAAAGGCCTGCATCTCTGCTTTATGTTGCTGATGTACTTCCAATGTGGTTTAGATTACAGTCAACCACTCAGAGTGTGAGGGGTAACTGGTTCAGAGAGTGAAAAAGTGTTTCAGGCTCACAAGTGTGTAATGCAGCATCTGCACTGTTACAACCTTATCTGGACTGTTTTGGTGAAGAGGTTGTCTGAAGGCTAATCTTACAATTTACTGCTCACTTCACATTGAAACCATCATTTGGGGTCATGAGCTGTGGATAGTAACTGAGAGGATGGGCAGCAAATGCAACTGGCTGAAACATAAGTCTCCTTCGAAGATGTCTGACACATTATCTGTCCATCTACAACACTGTTGTATGGTAACATTGTTGTGAACTGTTTTGAAACCGTCAATGCAGGAAGCGGAGACATGTGAGACTTGTCTGCCAGAAAGAAACCCTGCACTCGTCCTGTATGGTGGTCCATGATGTCCATGTTACTCTTGATTGTCTTCAAGGATGCTTTTTCTGACATGGAGCTGTCTGCTGTTATTGTCAGACTCACTCTTAGCAAACTTGCAGTCAGTTTGAATTGTGTGCGATATTTAAATATGATGTAAGTTTCTGTTGGCTATGGAGATAAACATGTATGTATGTGATACTGTATATAATCTTAGTTAGGGAGAAGGGGCTATTTCTGTCTAATTCCTGTGAGGACTGAGCACTTCCAAAACCAGTAATCAGTTCTTTCTGGTATTCACCCGTCAGTCTTCACTTGATCCCAGCCAACAAAAGTGTGAAAAGTCTCGAGAGAAAAATCATTTGGACACATGATCACCTAAAAATAAGAAAAACCACACTTTTATACAGAGATGAAAACACAGGCGTCAACTTCATAGGTTCTTGGGTGCTAGTGCACCCAGCGGGAAATTATGCCACGTGCAGAATTTATAACGTTGTTGTTACTGTTGTCCAACAGCTCTCTTTCACGTGCCACCACTCAATTTGTTCAATAATGTGATCATCATATTGATTATTATGTTAGCTGATGTATAGCTAATATACTTCAATATTTCTTTATTTATCGTTTTCCTCATATTGTGCAGGCCTAGAGCAGCGTTAGCTTTTACTTCATCGAGTAGAGACTTTTTGAAATATATTTAGGTCGGTTGCTTGTTGAAGTGCCAGCAATCAATATCTCTATTGCATTTCTTAATCATTTTGTAGTTGTATTGATGCGTTTGTTGGTCAGAACGTCTGACCAACATTAGGCTCATGGCGATGTGTCTCTTTGTACAGTTTAAAGCTTGTAGCGTTATGTTCCAGACAAACTGGGAAACAGTCAGGTTGGTGCCTCTAGCCTGAAAGCAAGTATGTGCAACAACTGTACTTAGACACAGCAGTGATTTGATCTAAGTACTAACTTTAGCGTGCTAACATACTGATGTTTGGCAGATGATGTTTACACTAGGGATATCACGAGAACCAACACTTTTTGCTAAGTCGAGACAAAATTCTAGAAATGTAAGGATACTTATTTTCTATGGTACTGAAGGAGGTACAGGTGAATCAACAGGTCCATTACCATTGGGAAATATCACCTCTCCTTGATGTTGAAATACATTCATTTCATTGGTTTATTTTTGCTGGATACTGAAATAGTTTATAGTCATATTTTAGCATGATGCGGATTATCATTGTTTTCACAGGAATTTAAACATAAACAACATTATTGGACCAACTGGTGGCATTGGACGAAACATTAAGGGATTTCCAACGTGATTCAGCTTCATCCTCTGGGGGTAACAGATATTTATACCAAAGTTGATGGCAATCCATCCAGCAGTACCTGACTAAATACTCCACAGATTGGCCTTACAGGTTTCAGTGCCTGCAAAATGAGGATTTTAGTGCCTAAATGAAGCATTTCTGATCATATATTGGTTACTGAAAACTACTAAGCATTAGCACCCAAAACAAGGTCTTCCTTTTTCTTGTGTTCTTTTGGCTGGAGGAATGTCTGGGCAAACAGACAGATTAACAGTCTGATTTATTGCCAACAAAAAATCCCTCAAAACATTTAGACATTGTTAAATGAAAGTCACATGGGGTGTTGTTGTTATGTGGGGCGACAAAGTCCCTAAAACACTACATTCCACTTTCACCCAGTAATGTGACTATTTTATTTCAGTACCATCTGAATGTCACATGAAAGACCTATTTTGTTGGACTAATTATCTAGTTAAGTGTGAAGTACAGTGCTCAGAGGCATACGGTGAATTTCAGACTTATTGCTATGTCCAATCATTTCTTGTTCGAGGGCGGAAGTCAGTTTTAGGAAAACTGTATGCAACAGATGATAATGGTAACCTCACCCATAAAACCAACAGGTTGATGGTGAGTAATAGTTCACAATTTCCTGTCCTGAACACAAGGGCACAGAATCTCTGGTGACCTGAGGATTATTGTGAGGAATCCTCTGATAGTTCCCTGAGGCTTCAGATGTTTGTTCTTGTCCCAACCTGCTCACTGAATAATTTACAGCACGTACAGTGTGTTTACTCAATCACCTGCGTGCACTGAATCAGACTCAATGTTTTGGTAATTACTTCAGCTACACCTGTGGTTTGAGAAAGTGTTCAGACCTTTGTGGTTAAATGAGCAATTTAGGTCCCTCAGATAATCTTGCTCAGACTGTGAGCTAGAGGCAGTGCTGCCTTTAGCGGTTCCAGGAAAACTCGGTGGAAACGAAGACACCAGCTGGATCTGTTCTTCTGCTGCCAGTCTATGACTAATCACCCGTCACTGAGCTCGGCTGTTCGATCAACGAGCCAAGCAATTCACTTGCCTACCTCTGCAACTCAGTGGGGCATAACAGTAAAACTACTTGCCTAATACTGCGTAGGTCTCTCTCGTGCCTAACAGCTCTGACCCCTCGGGCCATTGACATAGCACCTCTGTGGGTGTCCTGTGGGTTGTGGAGTGGAGTTTGACTGGACTGGGATATGGTGAGTTTGGATGCCAGGTTAATGCCCTGGGCTCTTTGCTGTGTTCATGAGCAGTTTTGATCGTGGCAGGGCGCATTAACCTGCTGAGGGAAGCTGCTGGCACTGGGGAGTGTTGTTGTTACAGGGGGCCTTGTGTCTTGACATGTACATGTCAAAGTAACACCCACATGAATACCAGTACCCAAGGTTTCCCAGAAGAACAATGCATTGTAAAGAGATGACTGATGTTGATGGTGCTGGCTTTGACATATGCTCCTCCAGCCTCTCAGGACTCCTATCTTCAACACAAACACTGCCCCATAGGATTACAGCTTCCTCGCACACATGGATGAATTGTATTCGTGGACCACAAGCTTGAAAACACATCAGACACAACAAATTAAAGGGAAAAACCTGAACAGTGGACCCATACAGTGAAGGTATCTGGTGACTGTGTTATGCTTTCAGGAGCATTTCACTGGAATTGTTTGGGTCGACTTGTCCTCTTAAAGGAAGGGTCACTGCAAATCAATACAAAGTTGATCTGAGTGATCACCTTTATCATATAATACGAATATCTATCCTGCTGGGTGGTCTCTTCCAGGATGACAATGCTCCCATCCATAAGGTCTGAGGGGCCACTAACTGGTTTGATAAAAAATAATGGGAATCACATGTTGTGACCTTCACAGTCACCAGATCTCAGCTCAACTGAGCACATAGGGAGGTTTTGGACCAGCCACCACCATTAAGGGTGTCATCCCTCCTAGAGTTAGACTTAGAGAATCAAGCCCAAGGAGCATTGGAGCCGTTGTGGCAGCATGTGGTGGTCCAATACTTTATTAAGACACTTTTGTTAGTTTGTCCTTCAATTTATTGGTCATCTGTAGGTATCCTATCTGCCCAAGATGTGTGAACTGACTAAGGACTGGACTTCAGTCTCAGAACTAGTTCTTACGATCAGAAAACAAAACTGTAATTGTTCTCAATGTAATACTATTTAAAAATAGGGTTGACGACTTCTATTTTCAGTCAGTCTTACCAGGGAGACACTGATGGTGTTGTACTAGATTGCTACAAAGAGAAAAAAAAAAGCTTGAAAGATAAGAACATTACCCAGCTCGTCTGAGTTTCACAAAGCTAGCCATTCATGGCACAAAGTGGGCAGAAACATTGGATCATTGGTTTCAGAAAGTTACAGATAAAAGGTGACACCCACTGTTCAACATTGGAAAGCTTATCCAACCATTTAACATGCAGTTTGGACAGACCAGAACTTCAGTTTAAGCAGGTTTGAAGAGAGCCTGAGCTGCAAGTTCAGATCTTACCAACTTTCTTTCCTCTCAGTTTCACACACTATTAAACAATCCAACATGCACTTCTACACTGTGTCTGCACAGGAGGCGTCAGCTAGAAGAGCAAGAGCAGCTTTACTCCTCTGTCTGTCAACACAGGTTGTGTTCAGGCTCAGTTTTAGGTTGCCTGTGTTTGGCAGCTCTCAAAGCCGGATACACATTTACTGTCATCGCACAAGTAAAACAGAATAAATTGGACTTGAAGTGTTAAAATACGCTGTGGCCTCTGTAGACCGGTTAATTAATTAAAATAGAAACAAATGACTGTAAAACATGGCTGAGACATTGAGCAGACAAAATATAACAAAAGACATGACAAGTGTTCCCAAATACCTGTTCTTTCTATTGTTGTTATCCATGTTAGCACTGTGGTACCATTTAGCTGACAACATAACGTCTGAGTTTTATCTAAAAGAGAAAAAAGGACGAAGAACAGGAAAACTGTTTGTTATTCATTGTCAATTCTGTGGTCACACATTCAAACCCAATCAGTTTGTCTGTAAATAAAGTCACCTTGATGCTATTGAAACAGGTGGACTAATATCCTGACAATCTGTGGCTGCACACCAATATATTGCATTGCGTTGTATGTTGTGGGAGCATTAACATCTGCCAGCCTTGTTCTCTTTTTCCTCATCTCTCTCACACACAAACTTTGACTTTCAATGACTAAATTTACTCCCTAACCTTAAACCTTTGTGTTACCAAGACCTAATTATAAGCCTAACCCTAAACCCTCGTCCTAAATACCATCTTGTACCAGCGAGGACAGGCAAAGTGTTCTCAGTGTGTCCTTGTGCGGACGCTTGCTCCTACAACATGCAGAAATACAGGCCAGCATACAGTACACACACACACAATCTCAATATCACCCTGGTCAGTGAGAAAGTTATCGCTCACCCACAGTACCTCGTTATCCTCCCTATCCTCCCTGTGAGTCTGAATGTCAACATCATAAACTGCACGGAGGGCTTTTATGGCAGTGATTATAGCAGCAGGAGGGAAAATGAATTTGTGGGAGGCGTTGTTTTCACCGACACACGCTTGATTTACAAAGAGATCCTTATTCATATATGATTGTATTTATTTATTAAGTGGAGTGAAAAAGTCACAGGTTATGTCAGTGTCATATTGCTTTTATAAACAGTCATGTCCCATTTAAAGGACCAGCAAGTACTGCTGTACTGAAATTCTTTTTAATGCAAACTATGTGATGTGACTATGTTTGCTTTGACTGTGTGCTTCATTCAAAACACCTGATGATGTTTATTTGCAGTGTTGCCAGATTTAGCATTTTTCTGGTCTCCCCAAGCCAGGGTTGGGGAGGGTTTTGGTTGGCTTGTGTTAGTTTTGGCTAATTCTTATAAGCTGTATTGACAGGAATGCTGTTGGAGCTTGGTCTCACCCCCAACTCGTCACATACAGGGGCTTTGTTAAGACCATAGATTGTATCTACGGTCTGAAACGCCAAACCTATGTGAAAAGTGCCTAAAACCTGCATTCTTTCTAACAGCCAGCAGGGGGCGACTCCTCTGGTTGCAAAAAGAAGTCAGACTGTATAGACATCTGTGGAAAAATGACTCTACTTCTTACTTGATTTTATAGCACAGCAAACATTTTCCTAATGAGTTTTTGGTCTCAATCACTAGTTTCAAGACTCTTAATACACCATGACGTTCATTTTGTAAATTATAGTTCCATACAGATTTAAATACACGACAAAACAGCATGTTTTAGGGTAGGGCTACTTTGTGATAAGTCACTACCATATAGCATGCATAGGATTCTCAGGTTCCCTGTCAGATCTACCGCTGCTAGTAGCTACTTTCAAAAGACCAAGATGGCGATGGCCAAATGCAAACTCAATGCTTTAAAACCATACTCCACAAACTAATGTGTTATGTCCTGGTCACTATGCACATCTTTCATGTAAAATGTATGGTCAGGTCCCCATGGTTTCACATTTCAATACACTCAGTACTATTCAACGCGAGGAGTAGTCCAACAGACCTGTAAAAATCTTGAAATACTACAAAAACACCATGAAACCATGAATGAATGACTTTGAATGTTCTCTGCTGGTGTAGTCACTGCTGTTGCTCTTCAGGCAACAAGTTTGCCTCGTAACATGGCTAATGTTGTGAAATGGGTATATAAACCCAAACCTACATTTAATCAAGTAGTTCTGGTGGATAAAACAGCAGCCAACAGCAAGTAAAAAGTTTACTGTAGGGCACAAAGTAAAGCACAAGTGAAACAATATACTGGTCTGACACGGGACACAAACCTCAGTCTGCTGAGTGGACGTCCCCTCCAACCTCGTTAAGAGGTTCTTTTAAACTAGAAAAACTCCCATCCATTGACTTCAGATATTCACGTTAGTAGCAAACACACCAAACGACAGATTGACTGTTGCTGTGTCCAGCTATCCACAGCTTTAGAAAAGAAGACTGCCATGCCCGCCAAAATGCTCGCTCATCACCTTGCATACCATCTGTGAGTGAGTTTGCATCAATATTGCAGTGATGCTTCTCATTGGACCTGCACACAACTGTTTTGATTTATAAATAACAAAGCAGTATGTGTGTGAATGTCTTTTCCGAGCCACGGATTGTAAGGTGACATTGCTGCTGAACACATTCCCCCTCCCTCTGCCCATACAACAGCTGTATCATCCAGCCAAAGCACTGCTGATGGCCGTCTGGCAGCCCATTACCCTCCACCTCTTTCCTCCTAATCTCTATGAAAGACATTTGAACTTTCACTCGTCTTAAACTTGTGTTCAAGCAGAAAAATATAACTGAGCATCACACTGACACAGACACATGGCATGTTGTAGCTGGTGATCATTAAACACAATCTTGCTATTCGTGGTTCACCGTTTCCCTCCTGGAAACTGACTTCCATGTGTGTGATGGGTTTACTACTAGATGAAAAATAGTCTCACATGGGCTTTGCTATGAGAAGAAGCATTTTTTTAAGGTTAAGAATTCAGTTATTTAAAATGTCATGAGTCTGCCCTAAGCAGCTGTTGGAAAACAGTGTTGCGTTTATACAGCACTGCAGTAAAAGCACCTCGTTGTTGGTTTTACTGCACTTAAGAATCTGTGGCTGATGTAGAATTGTCACTTTGGACAGAGGTAGGTCAGCTGTTTGCCCCTTTGTCTAGTCATTTTACTGTGCAGACATGAGAATGGTGCCAATCATCTAGTCCAACTCTTATAAACACAAGCAAATAGGCACGTTTTCCAAGGTAGGAGAAATGAATAGAAACACTTCCATCAGGCTTGCAGGGCTGTTGTCCAACAGTTGGAGGCTGACTGAATTCGGAGGCTGTTGAAGGATATGTATTTGGAAGATATGTGGAACTTTGTGAATGAGAGGTAATCAGTTAGTTTTCCTCGAGGAAATAAAGCCTGGGGGAAAAACAGACCAAAACAACCTTTTGAGAACTACGAACTGAAAGCCTGGGAGAACTGGTTTAAACCGGAGAAGATGATTGCGTGCGACCAAGTTAACTGTAGGACAAACGTCACCAAGGACACTGAAGCTTAGACAGAGCCAAGCCATAAATCAATGTATTAGACGTAGCAGTGATGGTAACATTTTTGCCAATACCTGGCGGCAGTATAACTAGACTTATGGCTGCAGTAATGCAGAAGTCTTTGACTAATCGAATCTGTCCAGAGGTACAGACTAAAGTTAGGTTTTGATAATTATGGACAGTATGCATTTAGGAACTGTGATGATAGAGTCATATAGACTCCAAGAGCAGCCCAGTCTCCAAAAAAAGTCTAATAGCTATGTTGATCGACAGCGCAAAAGAAAAAAGAAATCACAAACAAGGCTTTCAGCTTGTGAGATGCTTGTATATTTTAGGGGGACTGGTCACTTTAGCAATGTTGAAAACAACCAGAACTGTTTAGTGTTTGCGGGTGTACATCAACCCAAACCACGATCTTTTCCTAAACCTAACTAAGTAGTTTTGGTCGTTTTGTAGCATTGACAAAGGCAGACAGCTACTGAAAACAGAACAGATAACAGCAGCTGAGAAAGACAGAAAACAGCGACTGAAAATTACAGAAAGCAGCAAATGAAAACACTGACAGATAACACTGACTAAAAACAGAGAGTGAAAGCAAAAAAAAAACAATGATGCTACACAAACTCTAGTCTTCTAGGTGAAAGTCCCAAAGGTGTCTGCCTCCTCTACTCCGACAGCCTGGTCATGCAAACGTAACAATGATACAGGCCAATAAAAGGGAATAGGCAAAAACATGGCAGGTATTTTACAATTTTATAGCTGTCATTGTGAATTTAATGTTTTTGTGCTGTGAACTAACATAGACGCTGCACTGGTAAGAGAAAATAAAAAAAAAGTCAAAAGTACCCTGACAGTTTAATGGCTCAGCTGGCATACAGGCTATTTCTGGTTGTTTCTTATAGACAAGATCTTTGTGTGCTGGAAAACCTTACCTATCATTAAATATAAAGTAGACCAATTTGACCTTTAAGCATCTCTATAATTACCAAGAATTTTGGTGTACAACAGTTATGTAATGGAGTCTGTTCTGTTCACTAAGAAGTAGGGCGTTCCCGTCTGGAATCATCCAGCTTGTATGGGGATGTAAGCTGGAAACTGTCCCATCACAAAACTACCGCTCTACCAAGTAGACTACTGTTATTTTTCAACACTGTAAAAAAGCCCTGTCAAATTCAAGGCCAAACTTTCCAAATGTAAGCATGGTTTTACTCACAATCAGGCTATCTGACTGTTAATATAGGACTTAAAATCTCTAAATAGGACCAAAAAACTCATTTCAAGCAACCTAGCTAAGCCTAGTTAATGCAAAAGAGATAGAGAGGTATGTGCCTTGTATCCAGTTAAAAGCAACTCAAACACATTCAAGTCAGACATTTGACTTGAATATAGGACCTTTCTTCGAAGCCACCAGATAATCCTTTTATGCTAAAAAACAAGACCAGCTACATTTTTGAATCTAAATATAAGATTATTGTACTTGGTCAGACCTGGAGTCTTTGCAGTGAAGTTCAACACTTAGAGATCATCAAGACACCTTATGGGGACACAACATGTACGGACAAGTGACAGAGAGAGGTTTCATTGTGCAAAAGAACACTTGTTCCAAGTGTCTCTGTGTTACTCAGAACAGAATTATGGGGGTGTTTTATGGCTGCATGGTATGTTGCACATGTTGCAGCATGTTAGTTCCCATAATTAAGGTGTGTTCAGTCAAAGACACGCACTGTTGCTGTTATTTACATTGTGGTAACTGAGCTGAAGCCCAAGGTTCTTGGAAAGCCTTTAATTGTAACAGAAATAAACTAAGCTTTTCAAAGTGTGACACTGTATAACCCCCATCCCCTAAGACAGAACTATGCAACCGTTCCCTTTATATTGTTACTGGCCAATAGCCAACAACTTAAAGAGCGTCTTGAGGAGCGTCCTTTGTTTTACGATTTCTAAGCAGAGTTTAATGTATTTGAGATGGACATCAATGAAAATGATATATTTGAAAACTGAAAGTCACTCTGAATTATAAAATGTGTTTAATGTCTTCCTGTATATCAGATTGACTGACTATGACCCTGAGAAGGAGTACAGTTTTTATGGGTTCAAAGTGTCACAGCTAAAACTGCATCTCATACTGCTAATGTTGTTGGTAACTGAGTAAAGTTGGGCCAAACTAACAGGTGTGCCTCACAGTTTGAAAACCTCAAATTTAGGGCGACTAATGTTTGCATTACCTGGTGATCGAGAAAGAAAAT
>OMNN01062645.1:0-24666 GCA_900302755.1 Chromis chromis | reverse complement strand
TGTTTCACTGCACTAAAACACCTAGTTAAATTCCTTGTTTGTGAAAACCAACTTGGCAATAAAACCTTCTGATTCCGATTCTGATAATCTTGTCATTTTATTCAGTTTATAGAAGTTTTTCACAAGGGTGCTCTGGTATGTTGACGGTCAGTATGAACAAAACTGATAAGAAAACCATTTTTATTGACCAGATTTTCAGACTAAAGATTATTTTTGCATTCAGAGATGTGATACCTCTATCAGGCATCTATGACAGCTGTTTTTCATATTGTGCAGTTTAAGACCAATTTTCCAAATCATGTTCCTTAAAAATATTTCATAGGAACCTTTGGCATCTTTATTAACCACTCCAAAGTTTGGGTAAATCATGATCTACATTTTATGCAAGAACACCAGACTATAAAAAGAACACTACGTTGTTTTAATCTGAAATATATATATTTTTAATTGTCCTGTAATATTGATTAAATGACAACTTTATGTGCATGGAATGTGTTCTGATTTATTTATTATGTTGCATTTGTATTAAAACAACAACAACAATATGCTCAAAGGCCTGTCAGTGATGGATTTCAAATGCATGTGTTTATAGTGATGTTCTGAGTCAGTAACTACTCACACCCCACACATCAGTCCTGCCACATGTGAAGAGTGTGGAAAGTGTCCCTGATTCTTCATTTGCACCTTTTTCAGGTTTAAGTCAGTCTGAGTGAAGTTATTATTTGTCTGTAGGTGTGGCATTGTGGACATTTTATATCAGAACATTGAGAGGTAGCAGCAGGCAGTTCAGGAAACACAGAGGAAAAATGAAAACCACAAAGACACAGTGCAGATTTTCAAGATTGCTTTAGAAGATATATAGATATATTTTTTTTCAGATTTGAATATTAATGTCAAAAATACATACTATGATATACAGTTTGCACTACATCATCTTAGCATGACAGACGTCACAAGTAGTAACTGAAATATTAATTTAAATATTAAATAAACTGATGGTAAGTAAACTGAAAGTGAATGTGTAAACACTAAACTAAGGTTACTCTTTCTATTGCAACACTTCCAATAAAGTGGTTTTGTAACAGTACAAAAGTATTAGAATATGACTTCTATGAATTTTCTGTTTCATTTCCAGTTATAATGAGAAAAAAATCCACAGTGCACTTCTGATGTTCGGTTGTGATGTTTTCAGGTGAATCTATCTTGATTGCTTGTTCGACTTCTTTAGTGGTCCATGGCATGTGTTGCACCAGTCTGCTGCCCGGTTCCTCTTCCATGTGCGCTCTCTCTCCTCCGAGCTCAGGAATCACAGGGTCACAACTGAGTTTACTTTCAGCAGAGTCAACCTAATCTTCAAGAATTTAAAATCTGAATCTTTGACCATTGAACGGGTTTTTGTATTCAATTAGAAAGAAATTAACAGAGATTTCAGAGGTCCAAATTAACATTCTGATTTTCGTCAACAGAGTAAAATATCCTGAACTCTCTTGACTTAATTTCAAGTGTCTAACCGCTTCTGTGAACAATCACTGGTCTCTACTCTCCTGCCAGACGCTGGAGGGGACACACACAACAGCAGGAAAAAGGATTAGCTATCAAATCTGGTAAGAACACCTTGACCAAGAGACCAAGAGTACAAGATCGGAAACACACTTTCTAACCGTAACCTTTGACCCAACCTCTCTGTTTAAAGTTGTGCACTTAACAGAGAAAAAGGTTGATTTCTAAAGTGTCTCTGAGGCTCTTAGCCCCCCCAACCCCCACCCCCTGTCAGTTTCCGGTGACAGAAGGCATGAAATGTAAGTTTCTGGATGCAGGCCAGAAGAGGCTTGTTGACTGCGGTCCTCATCGCTTTTCAAATACTAGCCATGGGCTAACGGGCTGAACAAGAGTCTATCGCTGGCATCAGGGTGTGACTGAAGCTTCAGTAGTGGCCTGCCAGGTGGAGGAGGGAGGGCGTCAGGCCTCAGCAGCGGGGAGAGAAGGGTGGGTCAATGGGGGACTCTGTGAAGGACTGGAGCTCATAGGCAGCACCGCTGTCCACCTCCATGGACTTCCTGGAAAACAGCAGACGGATGTCCCTGTGGAGGTAGATCTTCCCAGACTTAGAGCTCTGGAACCTGGTTGGTATGGGAGAGAGAGAGATGACAGTCAAGATGAATTAGGGAGAAGGAACTTCACCTCTGCTGGATATATCACGTTCAGCATGTGCAGAGAAAAATAACAGTCATCTCACCTCAGATGAACGAGGTAGCGCAAGGTGCGTCCCTGGCCCAGGCTGAGGGGCTTCCTGCTGGTCTGATTGTTTGGGTCACGGCGGACGGGAACAGAGAAGGTCCTCTGGCGTAAGAAGGTCTGGTGTCCAGCTGGCATGGCTCGTAGGTCATACATCACAACAAACATCTTTACCACCGTCTTGTTGGGGTTGAATAAGGTCTGAGGGGTTTAATCAGACAGCGTGGCAAGATTTAGACAGATTGTTAACCCACTGTGGCCTGACTTCATTAAACTATAAAGATACACAAAATGAGCATCACACTGTCCTATGTCATCACAATAATATAATTACAATATAAAAAGAAAATATAAGAAATATAAGCATCATATGTGGATAAAAACAAGCCTGTGTATCTGTATTTTACATGATGAATGTACCTTTACAACCACTAGGAGTCTCCCTTTCCTTTTTACTTGGTTAATCTCTTTGTTCTCAGCTGTATGCACTCACTCTGTGATGCAGATATTTTACAGACAAATATTTTTCACATTTCTACAACTGTGAAAAAAAAATCCTCACCACTTGAATGGTTCCTGATGGAGGTACACGGTAGCCCCTTTTCCCCAGGGACTCCAGGTTTATCACACCCTGTGAGAAAACACAATCACTGTGTCACAAACAGGCATAGAAAAGTAAACAGGGGCCTAACATGTTATTTAAGGACAGTTTTATCTGTAGGCACAGCCATGCAGGCTAAAAAAAAAGGAGCTAAATTATTCAGTGGCTGAAAAACGCGATCTCACCATATATGGTGAGGGAGCGTTGTCATCGGAGACACTGTAGAACGACACATCCACAGGTACGGTAAGGTGACTGGGGCAGAAGGATCCGCTGGCTCCAACCTCAGCTGTGAAACCCTCCACCGTCCCCAAAGGCTCCAGGCGGTAGTTCAGCACACACTCCTAATGAAACAGAGTATAGGTTTAAAGATCTCTTGCTTATTTTCCTCACAGCCTTCACTTCACTTTGACTTTTCCATCAACTCATCTTTTGGGCAAAGTTATTGGGTAATCTAACAGAAAACACAAAAATAGCCATGAAAATCTACAAGCTGCTGCATGATGGTAACTTCAGGAAGTGTGGCAGCCAAATGAATTCCCTTTGAGACCGGACACATTTAAGGACACAAAATGGTGCAAATGAATGTGATGCTATTGTCCAAAACGATGACCAAAGAAGAAGCAGATTCTGTGTGTTATACCTCAAAGTTTCCCAGCAGACTGAGACTGGCAGGTGGAGCGCTGGCACTGAACAGCTGCTGGGACTCATCTGTGTATCCTTCTCTCTTTGGACACACCCTGAAGGGTTAAAACACACACAACTTGTTTTTAGTGTGTGATGTAAGCATATCAAGGTGTTTACATGACAAAAAATCCCTGGTATGTCTGAATAGACCTGTGTCTAAGATTAGATCAAAGGATCTCAGGCTGATCATATTTGTGTGTAAACAAAAGCGCTATCAGTTATCTTGAAATGTTTGTTGCGTTGACAACTTAATTCTCTGGAAGAACAGGCAGAAATACCATCATTTGCATCTACTGGTCACACAGATAAATCTTAGTTCACATGTTATTTTTAACAAAGCAAATATTTTTGACTTAAAAATAAAATCATAAATAGAGGCTTGACAGTGGTTTTTAGCAGCCACAGCCAAACTGACCACAACCTATCTGGAGACTGAAATGAACTTTCAACCCAGAATGCCAAACATCTGCTTTATAAAAAGCAGCACTGAGCTTCCACCCACATTTGCAGTGTGTAGGCAGAGTCATGAATCTCTGTGTATATGAAGCCAGTTCAGTTGTCTGCCATTTTGAGTTGAATGTCTGTGATTCTAGATGCAGTCACAGTACAGCAGAGCTTCAGCAGGTGGCAGCATGAGCAGGAAAGTCCTAACCTTAGCACTAAGAATGCTGTTATTGTTTAGTCTGTGAACATACAGATATAACTCCTTTATGCTACTGTTCATCCAAGCCTTTTGTTTCAAGAGTGTGGATGTGGTAAACTGTAGCAAATGTCTTCTCTAATATAGATTCTTTACAAAATTGGCAGTAAAGCAATCAAATATTGAGGGCAAAATTGTCCTTTTGCTTGTTACACAATAAAAGCTGAAATGTTCCAAAGTGAGAAAACAAGTAGGTTTTAAAGTTATGATGAAAAGTATGAGTAACTAGATCCAGATGGTACTATAATCAACAGTTAATGTGGGAGGTAACTGTAGAACAATAAAACAAAACTCTTTGTCCTGTAACTGTGATCTAGACTGTATTAGAGCATAGAAGTACCCCAACAGCGAGATAGAGATTGGTAACTACAGTAAGAGGAAATGAGGAAATGCGTACCTTTTCCCAGAAGCCCAAGGCAAACCCTTGCAGCCAGCCAGAGAGGTGTCTAGGTCAAAGTAGCCTGTTTGATTTTTCCTCTGAGGAACCTGCAGCAGACACAAAGAACGTGATTAACACAGAGCAGTCGTCATGGATCTCAGGTCTGAGCTCGTAAGATATCCCCCTTTTTTAAAAAGAAATTTAAAACTAAATATTTTTAAATGTAAAGGGATATGCTGTATTATTAGATAAGTTTTCTATGACAGAAAAAAATAAATGAATGAAATATTTAATCACAGCTGTAAATGTTAAAATACAAAAAAAAAATTTAACAGTGAATTTGATGTATTGTTTAAGATTAAAAAGCATTATCAATATACTGTATTACTACATTTTGTACCATGTGCACCATGACGTGTATGTGTGAGCTTATGTGTTGGTGACACTGAGTTTCTATGAGTGTGTGAGTGTCTGTGTGTGTCTGTGTACACGTCAGTTTTATATGTATGAGTGTAAGTGATCAGATAGGAAATTGTGATGATGAAACATGGCTGATGAGGCGCAGATGACTCACACGCCTTACCTCCTGCTATGTGTGCTTCTGTGTGTACATTAACTCTGGATAACTACTCAGTAGCCCAGCAGCCATAAAAAAAACAGCTGCCAGATATTTCAAAGTCTCCTAATGACAAACATTCACAGCACTACAGTACTTTCACTGGTGAAAGTGCTGTGAGTAATGCTACAGATGGCCTGGAATACAGGGCAGTGAGTGTGGTGTTATGACAAACACAACTGCATGGACACCGACAATGACTACTAATCACGACTAAGTCATTAGGCATTCGCCTGTGCCTGTAAGCCTGCATGTGACTGAAGTGTCTTCTCGACAAATGTTCAAATTACAAGTGAGTTTTACTGTGTAGATGGAGCTGCAATGTGTGAGTGTGTGTGTGTTTTCCTCACAGGACTGGAGAGCAGAGGCAGGCCAGTGCAGGGGTGGAAGGCCTTGGTTGCTGTGGCGTCTAATGAGTGGCGATTCTGTTTCTTCCAGCTGTTGCAGGGACGCAGAGGGG
Organism: Chromis chromis; assembly: GCA_900302755.1. Lineage (NCBI taxonomy): Eukaryota > Metazoa > Chordata > Actinopteri > Pomacentridae > Chromis > Chromis chromis. The sequence goes on along the minus strand of OMNN01062645.1, from coordinate 18,988 downwards.
AGGGGCTGTGAGCTCGCTGGAGCACAGAGACAGAGAGAGATTAGGACAGCTTGCAAATGAGCCGAAATTATCTGCATTTATCAAGTCACGCTTCTCACAAGACAAGACAATATAAATCAGGAGGCTCTTTGCTGTATGGATGTTAAATCTGAAGAATGCCTAATGCCTATTCAGTCATATGTAAGATTAAAGGAATACTACGAATAGGAATAGATTCGCTGAGAGTGAGAAGATCAATATTGTTTGGATGACAGCATGGTAAACATTGAGCTATCACCAGTTAGATTAGCATAAATACTAGGAACAGGGGCTTTTATTTAATATGTACAGACAAAACTAAGGTGTAAAAACTACAAATGTGTATGGACAAACAAAGCTCATTAAAAAAAAAGAAGTCCCTTACAAGGACAGTAGGAGATGGAGTCATGTCTGGACTGGATGTGCTGGAGCATCCAGACTCCGAGGGTGCCTGGTTCTCATCCTGGAGGGCAGAGGCCTGGGCTGGCGCACAGTTGTACATCTGCATCTGGGACTGAGACTGAGGCTGAGGCTTGCTGTGGTCGTGGCTTCTGTTACAGTTCGTGGCTGGGCTGGCATCGCTGTAAGCCCAGCTAAAAATCTGGGCATTCCTTGGACTGTTCTCAAGGACAGGGGAGGCAGAGGGGCTTTCATGGCTGCTGGGTGTCCTGACTCTGAGCTTTTCCTGGGGGGAAGTTCGTAAACGCTGACCAGCCCGGGAAAAGGACTGGCCTCTGAATGAGGATTCTTCAAGTGTAAACTGAGCACCATTTTGGGCCCGGGGAGAATGGCGTTCGGTCCCCGGATCGACTTGGGGCTTGTCTGTGCAAAAGGGCGTGTGTGTGGCAGCGGTGTGCGTGCTGCCTCTGTGAGGTTCGTGGCTGGGTATGTGGCCGTTAGTGTAGCCGTTGGTGGCAGTGTGTGAGGCTTGTGGGCCGTGCGTGGTGTGCGAGTATGTTCGGACCGTGTGTGTGACTGTTGTTGTGTGCGTGTGGTGCAGAGGGCTGCCACTTCTGCTGTGCCTGGGGGACAGAGAGGGGACAGACAGTCTCTCCTGGATGAGTCTAGTAATGTCTTGCACTGCCTGGGCGATGAGGGAGCTGTCTCTCTCCCTCTCCCTGTCTTTCTCCTTCACTCTGTCTCGCTCCTTCTCTCCATTCCTCTCCTCTTCTCTGTCTCTTGTCTCAGTCATTTTCAGCTTCCTGCAGGCTGCAGGTTTAGGGGAGGAGCTCTCCCGCTTGCCGAAAGAAGTGTCAGTCACAGGTGTGTTGAACGCGGTGGGCCACACACGTCCCACAGACTCATAGGGCGGTACCTCAGGCTCTTTGGTCTTACTGGCAGTTATGTCGTCATGGTTACTGCCCCACATGGCTTTGGGAGGGTTGTCAGATGCAAAAAGGCCGGGAGGGAGTGGCGGTGCTGTGGGGTCACAGAAGTTAAGCCTTTGTGCAATGCGGGCAATAACTTCCTGTCTCTCCTGAAGCAAGGAGCCAATCAGGGGGTTTGTCTCGGTTGCTGCAGGCCTCGGGGAGGGGCAACGAGGTGGCTCGGCCAAGGAGAAATTCTTAAAAGCTCTCAGAGGCTCAGGGATGGCAGCCTTTGACCTCTCACTGCTGTTACCAGAACCATAGTCCTCTACTTGTGTTGGGTCAGATGAACCGTTGAGGGTTGAGTAGAGCCACTTCCCTGCTTTACTTGTGGGAAGTGGGGAGGGGGAGTGGGAGCGGGATGGCGTGGGGGAGTGAGAAGGCCGGTGGAACAGCGGTGAGCCCTGACGCTGGGGGATGTTGACCTGCGGAAGCTCTCCGTTCTGATACGTGTGGTTTTCACCCGGCTCCTGGCTCTTCTTGCTGTAGGGATGTGACACAGCAGTGTGAGGAAGGCTGTTAATGGGGATGTTGTTGATGGGAAGATTAGGAATGGGTAAGCCATTCAGGAGAAGGCCGGACATGGAGTTGGAGCTCTTGCTGTACATGTTAGAGTTGTGAAGGAGGTTGTCTTTGCTGGGGTCCTGGCTCTTTTTGAGGGTGGGCAGGCCACCATGGCTGTTGAGGTTTGGGTTGAGGCTGGGAGTCTTGCTGTAAAGTGGAGGAAGGCCGGTATGGATGCTGCAGGCCAGGGTGGGGTAGGTGGGTTGTCGAGGGAGCGACTGGACACGAACCTGCAGCGCGACGCTCTGGGATACATTGGGAACAGGGAAAATGTGCTCTGAAGGCGGTTGGGAAAACTGCCACACCAAGTCCTCATCAGCAGCACTGATCCTGTTGGACAGAGAGTGAGATTCAGTAAACAGGATTTACACCGGTTTATAACATTGAAATAAACAGAACTTTAGCATGTTTGCTGTAGTTTTAACACTCCAGTCTGACAGCCTGACTGAGAAACCTTCAGCCCACCACTGTCCAAGTCTTCACTCAGCGTTACGTCTGACCTGTACAGGATGTTTCTGGGGACGATGCCATGGGAGGCGCTGAGCCAGGCGCTGAGCTGGGAGAAGAAGACGTAGGAGCGAACAGCCAGCAGCAGGGTCTTCTCCTCAATGAAACGATCGCCACTTCTATTAAAAACACAGTTAAAAAGAGGTGGAAGTGTGCCAGTGTGTCAGGTTAATGAGAAAACGGTTAAGGGATGTGTGTGTGTGTGTGTGTTTTTTTTTCCAAACACAAAGTGTTCTCTGTTCTTACACATGTGAGTAGGAAAGTGGGCCGATCTGCCAGGGTAATTAACCCCCTGAGTGCCAAGCCAATTATCTGGATCTTTACTATTATTTTTACATTTTGTTATCATGGTATTCTATGTTATGGCATGTATTTTTTGCATTATTATAGTTTTTTATAGCTTTTACTAGCCTTTGTTTTTTACCCCTTGAGAACAGTATCAGTAGATTTCTTCACAATCTCTAGACCTAGTGAAATATGAAACTCGTGCACCTTACGATAAGATACATTATAGCAACTTGCATTGATCATTTCCTTGCTATAACTTACTGTACATTAAATTAACCAAATATATAACTAAGTAATAACAATCTGGAAGGTCTTGTGAAGGTTTTTACAGTTTCTGGGACCTATATAAGTGCATTCTGAATATAGTCTTTCCTGTATAGGCTTTGTTTGGACTACTGGCCATTCAGATTTGTTTCTCAAATCAGATCTTTAGAACAGACTGTCAGATTGTCGAGATGTAACCAACCTATCTGCATGGGTTGCTGTGGCTGTGGTGGAAGCCTCTCCCCAAAGTGCCAGCAGACAGACAGATTTTTGTTGTCCATGTGCCCTCCAAAGAACTCTGCTAGTAGCAGCAAGAATTTTGCTCAGCACTTCTGTCAATCTGGATTTGACGTGGCGGTTTTGTGTTCTGTTGCGTGTGATGCAAAAAACACTTTGAAATCCCATTTAAGCTGCCACACCGTCTGGGCTAAGACACAGCGGTAGAAATGCGATTGGAATTGCATTTCAAACCATGTCCAAATGTAGTTTGGATCCAGGTTGTAAAAAAAAAATAAAAAATCGCATTTTATGTGGTTTTTGCTGTCCACGATTATTAAAATCAATCTAGATACAATCTGGATAATGGAAATGGGCTCGCAGCCTAAACAAGACCTTAGACGCAGGTATCGTAGCGTGACGCAAGGTCTGTACACAGCAACACCATAAAACTCAGCACAGGAATTTATCCAAAAAACTTTTTTACTGCTGTTGGACTTCAATCCAGTGTTTTTCAAAGAATTGCTGTTGAATTTCTTTTCCCCATTTCCTTTTTTGATCCTTTATGTACCCTTATGTATTATTATATTTTGGCATAAAATTATAAGAACTATACTGCTGTTGACACTGAACCAATATGCTGTCAGACTACAACTGTTACCCAACTGGCCCATGTTCATTCCATGTGCACCGAGTGTGCTGGTGAAACCTGTACATGTTTGTGCATGTACTTACTTTTGCACACCTTAAGGCACTCTACACAATGTATATATTAAGCTATTATTCACATTTTTACTTATGTCTTTTCTGTATTTCTTTTAATTTTAAAGCTGTATTTTTTTTGCTCAGTATATGATCCAGATACTGTATGTGCCATGCGTTTCTACTTCAACTCCTACTACTTTTATTATGTTTTTGGTTTGACTGAGACAACTGTGCGAGAATGGTATTAAACTTGTACTCTGTACCTGACGCAAATGGGAAATAAGGTTACTTAAACCTGAACAACTCTAGGAGAGGTTTTATAGATATAAAATTTCCCTGCAGAAGAAGTTCTTTGTGCTTACAATTATATGGCATTAACAAAATAGAGTGTCAAAGGTAGCGGCGTACATGAAAGCACTAGTTGTGTGAGCAATAAAAAAAACAAGAAATGGATGAAAGGAGAAGGTATTGTGTAAAAGTATTGTGTGTCTCTTCTCTTTGTTTGTGAGCACCATTTTGTTCACATGAATAACAACGTCTTAGTATTTTATGAAAACAGACAGAAACAGAAGTGTACTTTTCTAGTCCATGTTTAAGACAGTACAAGTGTGTGTGTGTGTGTGTGTGTGTGTGTGTGTGTGTGTGTGTGTGTGTGTGTGTGTGTGTGTGTGTGTGTTCCTTACTGTCTTGGAACTGGCTGCAGGGTCCATCTCTCCAGCAGCAGAGCATCTTGTTTGATGACCGGGTCGCTGATGGGGTCACTCGGGGGGCACTCATCGCCATAGCAACAGTCTGGCAGAAGCATGACCTCGATCATGATGGGGATGCTGTTCCTCCAAAGCAGGATCACCTCAGAACGGGTTCGCCTTGCCTGCCGACACTGGACACACACACACAGCCGCAGACAAAGGTGGAAGGTTAGTGGTCATTAGTGAATGTCAACATGGGGATGTTGAAACTTAGGAGCAAAGCAGATGGGACCCCAAGGAGCCCCTCTTACAGCTAAGTGAATTCTCTACAGATCACATCAGAGTTCAAACCAGGTTTACTGTATATTTCCTTTTTGCATTGCTATTCCAGTGACAGAGGGGTACAGACACTCTCACTTAACGCTTATGATCTGAGTTACACAAATGCAGCAGCACCACCTCTGGTAAAGTGAGCAGCGACTGTATTCTACTACATAAAAAAAGACATATGAGAGGCTGTGTAGATAAATGTATGTTGAAGTGTTCTACCTGGGGCAGTTTGTCGCTGCACTCATGCTTGTGAAGAGGAGGCATGGCTGACTGGGCTGGCGGACAGTGCAGCCCCTCAGTCCTGCCCTTCACGGAATATTCTGGTGTCCTTCCCTCTGTGATGAGCAAGGTCAGGAACACCAGGAACTCCTCGGCATCGTACTCGAAAAACTCCTCTGTGGCATCTAGACAACACAGAGAAACAGAGGGTCAGCATATTCAAACAGCAAACAAGGAACTGGTTGGAAGTTAATCAACTTATCTGCCTATTCTGTGACAATAAAAATGCCCAAACCACAGCAGAAAGCCACATGTTTTGCCATGATGCATGACTGATTATCTTTGTTTAGGTTTTTGCTTAAGTGGATAAGGCTATTTAACTTTAGCTTGAAAAGCTTGTTTAGAGAAGGGGTGTGGGGGAAGGCGGCGGATGACACAACTTTTCCAGTTTGGCTGCTTCAAAGGAATATATTTAGACCTTCCATGTCAGCTGAGCTGAGGGGTGAAGCCACACGCTGACTGCTCCTTCTCTATTACAGTATACACAAACATAGGCAGCACTGACGGTGACATTATTAACACTCGTTGGCAAAACACTTACAAACAAAAACTCAATCAGATACATGAGAAAAGTAGAGGACCGAAATAATTGAGTGTGTGCTGCACCACCCTGTGCCTCACACATTTTGCTAGGGTAGTGTGGGTGGGGCTGGCAGGACAGAGTAGGGCTGAATCAACCTTTCACTGTTTTGGAATAGGCTATTCCCCTCTGACTCCGTTCAAATTAACAGTTGTATAGCCACACAAAGGCCCCTGACAAGGAATAATCAGCTGGCTGTCACATTCAAATTATAGCTCACGCTGAGCCACCCTGTTGTACATTATTATTCAAAACAGCTGAACCTATAGGAGGCTTTAAACGGGGCAAGATGGGGGCTGGTATATATTAGGTCACCAATCAAATGTTGCTTAATTGTAGGTTTGTCTCTTGCCACAACAAAATGAATAAAAACCTGATGTTTGTGTTTAATTGATGCTTAGATCTTAAGTAAGGTATTTTTAGCAGACACTTGAAGAGCCTGTCTTAGCTCTCTATCGCCCGCACTCCTCCAGAGAAAACTCCCAGAATCCCTCAGGAGGTCAGCTGATACACAGCAGCACAAAGAATTACAGCTTTCCTTCCTTACAGCACATTGATGTACAGACGCTGCCTGATGGTGACACCTACATTTCTAAATATTGGGATCAGAGTCAAACTAAACACAAGTCAAATTTAGGAGGATATTTCTCGATTTTTTTTCATTCTGACAACCTCACAACCTCACAGGATAGAAGGACAGATATGCAAACACGCAACCTGTCCTCCTCCCACCAGAGCAGGAACTGGCTAGAACAGAGTCCCTCTCAGCTGGCTCTGCAGAAGTGTGAGCTACGAGCTGCCGCTGTATGTATGTGTGGGTACATATCGTAGTCAGCCAGCCAGTCACGCACATTCCTCCCAGGGAACTCCTCCTACATGCCTCTGAGCTGCTGCTGCACGTGGAGAGAGACGCAGTCCAACACAAAACATGAGGAGGGAGGGAGGGAGGGACGGGAGGAGGGGGTCTGTTAGCCAGCTGTAGGCTGAATAAGCGCAGGATGAAAGAGATGGAGAGGGAGGCTATATTCAGAGACAATCTCCTTTTCTTTATGGGCTGGGATCGGAAAGGCTTGAACAAAGGGATCAGGAGACCAACAGTGGGGGAGAAAAAGAGAGCAAGAGACAGGAGAGAGGGAGTAATATATGACAACGGTCAACATTCAAGGTCACAGTCCATCGCCTTTACATGATGGTTGGCTTGCATGGACTGGATGTGGTGGGTACTGACTGGCTAATGTGACGCTAAGGTTTCATGATCCCAGTCTGTAGTGGAAAAAGTCTCCAGTTCATGGTACTATTGGGGTTTGGGCTAAAGGTGACGCTCTGTGATGGAGGCCAGGGGCAAAAGAGAAAGGAAGCATGGATGGATGAAGCCAGGAAGGTAAAAGATTGATTAAGGAAGCAGAGAAAAACAGCCTCAGAGGAGGGAGGAAGGTAGCACTTAAGCTACTTATTTGCCTGCCTATACCCCCCGTGAACACACACAAACACACACACAGAGTCCCAATTCATGTGTGCACAGTGGGTGTCAGATTGCTGCTTTCTAGGAAAAGCAAGCCCAGGAACATTCACCCCTAGAGCACACATGGTAAAAACACACATGAACACCATGGCGCACACAAACACACACGCACACATCTACTGAAAGCATATAGAGCGACACACACACGCAGTGCAGGACAAAGGACTAGTGATGGAGGCTTTGGTTAAGGGGCCCAGCCTGCGTATGCTAAGATGAGAGCTGTCATTCATTAGGGCGTAGTGCCTGAATAGAACATTCCTATGAAGCCTACACACACACACACACACACACACACACCAGGACAAAGACACACATCTTAAATGGAAGTTGGGAGCTGATCAGGATACAGAACAAGACAAAAAAGGAAAAGATGTAGCAAACCTTTGCACACATGCAGTGTTCAGAGCTGAAACCTTGTTGTGTACCTTTTCAGCAACTTCAAACAATCAAAACAAAATATATGATTTTAATATACATGATGATGATTTAGCCTGATGCTGGAGGCTAGAGGCAGAGCTTCTTCCTCTGCAACACTTTTAATCCTGCTCTTGGTACAACTGGTTAATATCTTTTGGGAATTTATGTAACAATCGGCATTGTTTACCAATCATTAAGCCTCCAAGCTTGGTTCAATGTTCAATCCTGCCTTTTCCTTCCTGTCCTCTTCCTCTCTTTCCAACTGGACCATGACCAATTCCTTCCTATCTCTTCATCTCTGTAAAATGCTAGTTTTGAATAAATATGTGCTCCTCTCTTTCTTCAATTAGTTTTTCAGCTCTCTCTGTGTGTACGTGAAGTCATTTAGTGTTTTTTTCAAAACTTCACTGGTCCCCCTTGCACTCAGTGAGAGAACTACCATAGCAACTACTAGCACCGCTTGAGAAATGCAAACAGAAAACACTTCAATGAAGAAAACATAATCAGGTTTAGGTCCAGTGTTTGAATAAGATACATCTAGCACTGAATAGGCCCAAACCCAGACAGACAAACACACAATGGAAACCTGTTATTCTTTTTTCCGTGTGCATGTGATCTCCGCTCCATCTCCCGATAATGTGTGATGTAAATTATGTAACAGGTCGGATTAAGATTCAGGCGTCTTATTATTAGACCTGTGACCGCCTGCCACCAAGTGCAGCTGGAGTCCCGCCTACAGATCAGCTGGTTCAGCACACACACACTCACGCACGCACACCTCTCAGCTGTCTCCATGTCCTCGGGCCAACAGATCAGTATAGTCATGTGGGATGGAAAAAGGCCTCCAGGACAAGAGCAGAGGGGTCAACCTCGATAGCCAACAGTCTTCGGAGTAAACACGCCAAAATACACGTTGACATACACTTTGGTATGATTCATCATTACCTAAGACGTGTCCGAGAGTCAAATGGAAAAGTCGAACATGTCAGTGCATCGGCAAACTGTTGTGTGACTCGTGCATGTGTTGCATCTCTAATAAAATTCCTGTCCACTTGTACTTGGGTGTGAGAGTGAATCTGAATACAAGTAGCTGGGATCAATTTTTACATTTTGTACCCAGCAGTGTTGCTGTATTAACAGAGAGACAGATGGGAAGACAGAGGGAGAGAGAGAGAAACACACACATTCAGATAAGATGACCCATTAATCCTTGCACTGTGGCCACACAATCACTGCGTGGTTGGCCCTCTTTCTATGGCAAAAGCGGCTCGCCTCTCTTCGCATACGCACAAATGTTCACACACATACACTCACAGCTAATTTGAATGCGGAGTAAGCACCCATATGGCCACCACTCCCATCCTCCTCTGCTCAGCCAGTGCTGTACTCTGTATGTTGTATTTTCACAGGACCATGTTTAACAAGTAACAATTGTTTTCATTCGGAATTAATCTGCATCCATCCGTTTATTGTTTAGTCTACAGACAATGGTTTCCCCAGACCACTGTGACATCTTCAAATGTCTTCTTTTGTCCAGAATCCACAGATATTCAGTTCACTCTTCTGTGCTACAAAGAAAAGCATCAAAGCCTCATGTTTGAGAGGTAAGAAACAGCAACTATTTGACATTTTTGCTCAAAAAACAACTTAATGTATTATTTTATTAGCAAAAGTCTCAGTGGGAACACAACCCTGATAAGTTCACTTACAGCCAGACTACTGGTACTCAAAGACAGGATGTTTTACACACAATAAGCGTGATAATATATTGCAGAGCAGCAACCAGAGAGAGATGACAGTACAGAAAGAGAGAGACAGAAGGTCCGCAGAGATACTGGAATAGACAGACATGTGGTCTAAAGGGCAGAGCGGAAACATGCAGACATAGTTCAAAAGGCAGACAGGAAGTCATTTTAACCATGTTTCCACTAAACTGTCTGCCAAGCAAACATCAGGCAATCATGTGAATCCTTGCAATAAAGCAAATTATGTGGCATTTCTATCAGCTGAGTTCCTGTTTGGAAAAACTAGTGTCTGTTATGAAATGGCAAGTTGTTGCTGTTCTGGTGAGACAAGCCTTAAAGATGAAAACTGAAAAACATAAACTTGTCTTGCTTTTGCGTCAAATATCCAGGTTCTTAAAATCAACTTAAAAGTGTAAGAAAAATAAACAATTTTTAAAATAGCTAGAGTAGTGCATCGGCAGCTGCTTTGTTCCACTTTAAATGCCCAGACAGGCTGTGAAAGTAATGAATAACTCCATCCGCAGCGACTGGTGAGGTTCCCCTGAGCAAGACACTAAAGCTCTAACTGCTCTCGTGGGGCTGAGTCAATTTTCTCAAGATGAATAAATAATAAAACTTAGAGAACAAAGATTTGTGTGCCCGGACCAGTTTCTTAAGAAAAGCAAGGCAGCTAAGACACAAGAGGGTATTTGCCATTTCTTAAAATGCTCATTTGGTTTTGGTATTTAAAAATATTTTAAGGATCTAAGTTGATATGTATAAGGCATTTGATTTTATTTGAGGGGGGACCTGCAGACTCTAGATAACCAGCCAGCTGGGAGGCTGTGTATTAAGGCAATTTCCAGGCAGCTTCAGTGCAGCAGTGGGAGCAGTCTGCTGGGCTCGCTGAGGTGTGTCAGCTTAACACACAATGATATCTAGCGCTTTCTGAATGGAACCAAACAGAGAAGGTGCAGCCCTCCCGACTGAAAACTCCTCATTCTGATCAGGTACAGCGCTGGACGTCCTTGATGTAAAAGTAAAAGCTTTTTTTTTTTTGCTGCACTTGCACGTCTTAGTCACCACTTTGTGAAGGACTGCAAAATGTATGAAATGTAAATGAAAATGTCATGCTGTAATGTCCTGACCTTGAAACATTTATGGATGTACTGATGTGAATGTACACATGTTGTGCAAATTCACCCCAGGGCAGCATTAGATCACATTTTAATTCATACCTCTGTGCCACACTTCTATCACATACAGTATGCACTATCAGAGAAATCAGCTAAATAAAACAGAGCACTCCCCATGCTTCTGCCACTTCAGACTGTGCATCAGTAGAGGGAGCAGAGAGAAACATAGATTTCTAACCTACATTTAACACTAGTTCCATTTTGTTCCCTTTTTATTGTGTTGAACTTTGTTGCATTCAAAAAAGATACACACATACAAGCAGCAAACATGCACACTGTTCTGCAATTGTTGCAACAGCAATCATAACCAAAGGAAATGGCACCACAAAATACGACATGATGTGCTGCTGCTGCACCCAATAACCTTCCTCTAAGAGCACCATCATTCTTGTCAAATTCTCCTACACTACCAAAGGTAATATTTGTATTATCAATCACACACTCAATTCTGAATGGGAAAATCGAGGCTCTGTTTTAAAGAAGAATCACGCAGCCCTAGTGCTCGCATACATACGTACACACACAGCTTCGCCTGTATGATGAATATACAGAGGCAGAATAGGAGATTACACCGACAGTTCTTCCATGCTAAATCTCTTTACTGCAGCCCCCGGTGAGATAAATATAGACACAACTTGGTAGCTCTCATTTTCTGTTGTTCCTCTCTTTCTCTGATTTCAAAGTGTACATTCTCACAATCAACTGTTTGATGACTTTGTGATGGTGTCTGCCAGCGACGCCCAGCTAAAAAGGGCTAATGCGGCGAGCGCCTGAAGTCACACACTATGGAACGATAAGAATAATTATCGTTAATGCAGGACTGCCAGAAAAGTTCCAACAGCCACAAGTTACTTGCTAAAATGCTGACATGCATGCAATTCTCCTCTCCTTTGATTTCTACATACTATTGCTGTTAACGGCACCTTCCAAAAGCATAGCGCAGACAATGTATGGGATATTTGAAAGGGTCTCCCCTAAAATCAACCACAGGGCTGGGCTTTTGCAAGCTGCCTGATGTCCAAAATATGGCTTCCCCAACACTATCAAAGCACAATATCCAGTTTCAAAGTATTCAAATGCACTGGTAGCAAAGCAGGTGGCAGATCTGAAGTGTCAGCAGCTCTGGCAACTGCATTTCTACCACTATGGGAATTGTTTGCAATACCGTCTTTTCTGTTCCACGGCCAGTTCTGCAGTGTGACCGACTATATTTGGAAACCAGATGGTGTGCAAGACCAACTAAACTGTATCTTCTTCTCCTATATATTTGAAGGATTACGACTGCTTAGTTGTGGTTTTCCTTACTCTCTCTTTCTATAGTGCTTCACAAGAGGGTGGATCCACATATACAGTCTGTTAATAATATATGCATAAAGCATATAGAGGCCTGCAGAGGAGGAGCAGTCTCATTCTCAGTATACATACTAACACGCTCTATGTAAGAAGTCTCCTGTAAAACAACCTGGTACACAATCTGACTATCCTAAACCAGCTTTCCAGACTTGCTGTGTAACATTGTTTTAGCTTGTTAGTAACCAAAAATGTATTTTACCTTAGATATAAAACAATCATATTTCTGGTTAATGTTCAGGCTTCCTGTGCAAAACATTAAGCACACAACCGTCAGCCACTGAGAACCAAGTAAATTGTTAACAAATCTTGATTCTGTCCATTGATGCCATCTGACACAAAGCAGCACAGGCAGTGCAGCACCATCAACATTCTGTACTTGGCGTATAAGACTGGACTAAAATCAAGACACCTACAGATTCACGCAACTTACACAAATGTCTTGTGTGCTGCAATAGTACTTGTTTAAGAATAGTATCTTCTTTCCTGATTTTACCCAGTGCCTTATCTACCTATGTTTCAAGCGTGACACAAATTCCTGAGGTGAGGTTAATGTAAAAAACAACAACTCTGCTGTTGTCTTTTTGTTCCATTCAACACTGGAAAAATGAAAAAAAGTCTCTCACCAATTGTCTGTAAAGATTCTGTCATCCAGGCCTTGGTTATCCTCGTAGTTTCAATCGTAGGATCTGGACTTGTTTGAGTTAGCTTGAAGTTTCACCTCTCATCCAAGAGGCTTCGTCGGTTCTAAACTGACTGGTTGGGAGTTCCTGATTTTATACTCTTCAGGAGTCATTAACATTACTAAAGCTTCAGTCTGCTGGGTGTGTGTAGCCCCTCCCTCATTATGCGAGTCGTTCGGTCGTTCTCTCTCACAATGGGGTTCGTTAGGGACCTGTGTGACCAGGTGTGAACGGTGCCAAAGTCTCACCAATTCTAATCACAGACCAAGAGATCTCTAAGGAGGTGTCAGCTAGTCATGAATAGGTTTGAACAACACAATCCCTTAATTAGGTACAGTCACTGACTGTATGTAAAGATGGACAAACCCTCTGTGATGTCAACCATAGGTTTCCTGAAGAGCGGTTTTGAAGCTCAGTGTGGTGACTTTAGCCCTTGCCATCTTGGCAGTGCCTGACTCTCTCTAACTCCCAGCTAATCCAAAGATGAGCAAAGAGGTGGAGCATTACGTGGAGCTCAGACGGGCCATGCAAACATCTCTGGGCCACAGACCTGTGCCAGTAAATACCTGTCAACCACAGCAGCCCCACCCTTAATTATGCATAACTTTAAGCCTATTTAAATGTATGCTGTTAAGTTGGGCCTTTTAACATGGCGGTCAAAGAGGACTGACTCAAGCTTGGAGCCAGCCTTAAGTGGCCATTCATGGAACTGCTGTTTTTGTTAGAGGACACGAGTAAAAAATAAGAAGTCTAACTGACATATATTTGATCTTAATATCGATCAACCACAAAATACACTTACACAATGCTCCCATGGGGGCATTAAATGTTTTAATCCTGCTAAATTTCCCATGAAACCAGAAACTACAATAGGACTTAAGGCACATTTAACCGAGCAGCGCTGTGGTGATAAACAACTGTGATGGTGATAAACAACAGCAGCTCTCCTTATAAAGGTTTCAGCATAAAGGGAGGTGTTGCGGCAAGCGCAAAGACATGCATGGCCTCAGTTATTTCTCTCCTGGCTGACTGACCTGGGACTGGAGCAGAGCGGTGATCAACGATCACGACTGCTGACCAGGGAAGAAAGGGTGGGGGGGAAAGGACAAGTGTTACCAAGGCAACAGAGACATTGTGTTAAACATTCTCGTCACGGTGATTGAAGAGTGTCTCTGTGTAGGAATGAGCTGCCCCAATATGTGTCTTTGTATGTGACAGTGAGCTGCAGCTTGACGTGAATGTGTTTGAAGACAATTAATGTTCCTGCTGTGCTCCGAGTGTGCAGTGATGTGTGCTGCGTGTATACACTCTGTGATTGTTTACAGCATGTCTGTTGTGCTCCCACTTCGTACCATGTCCTTGCATTATACACTGAGACTTTCTACTGCATATGTTAAAGTGTTTTTATGCTTCCTTTGTGTTGTGTTGAACCACGTTTATATAGGTGCACACGTTATCCTAAGCGTGTCCGAGTGTTTATGTCACTTTAGTACCTAGCATAAATCTCTATACAGACATAGCTTTTGTTCTCTGTCTCTGCAGATGATTGCGGCTAAACGTCTTTGTTAATAACAGGGTCAGCTATGTTTCCATAGCGCTTTATAACATGAATCACACATCACTGCCAGCTCACCTTTCCTGTTTTTGTCTGCCTTGTGTTACAAGATTAAAAAACACTGGAAGTGGTGAAGTCTGCCAAGAAACTGGCATGTTTTTGCCAAAGTACTGTAAAGAATGATAAGGATCACTGGTGAGAAAGAGCTGATCCAGGTTCAATTTAAACAGCAAAACAGATGATGTTTGTATGAAACCACTGCTACGACTGGGGGACCCTGTTATTTCAAATTTCACTGTGAAGTTGGCTGCCAGCATACCTCACTAATAAACTTTGGACTGCTTAGGACTACTATTTAGATCCACACAGTGTGTTTCAGTATTTCAGTCTAAAAGTTTCCTCCCACATGATTAATGTTTCTTCAAAACTGTGTGACATGCATGTGAGTGTGTCCCTCTCCCAACTCTGCAACACAAAGGGGCAGATTCACAGCAGACATAGCAACAGGCCCTGATTGGCTGAGGGGCGTCAGTACAGTTCCAGCTGAGGAGAACCCTTCTTCTGTTTTGTGAACTCAGCTGCTATTATTCTCCCACTGCCAGCAAACAAACACACACTGGACCCAGACTGACACACCACCTTGCCCTTTGTCTCACGCCCATCATTGTTGGCCGTAAACAGAGCTGTTGTTTAGCAGCTTAGCAACTTGCACGCTACTGAAATCACACAGTAAACAAATCCTGAGATCCTGGAAAAAACTTCTCATCATGAAGCATAAGTGGACTCAGAGAGGCAACATAAAAACCTCATTTCAGCCGATGTGGAAAAAGTTATGCTAAGGTTTTTTTATGACTGGTTTTCATAGAGCAGCTATGCACCATGTCTATCAACTTCTTTTAGTTGTTTACTCACGCGTCCTCATGTATCATTCAGGTAATTCCTTAATACTTTTGTTTTTGGCTACCCCATTTTCTACTGTAGCTGTATATGCAGCTTTGGTACGTCAGCTAGTTTAAATTCACACCTACTGCAGCAAACTTTTTAGGTTCATGCACATAAATTCCCTTTAATGCACTTGTGCTGTGGAGCCTTCTAACAGTATTAGGTCAGTACTGTGTGATGAATGCACCAGTTACAATAGCAGTTTATCAGGGTTAAGTAACCATGGTTGAAAGGAGAGCCATGAGTCTGCAGGAAATCTCAGAGTGGAAATTTGCACACTCTTGGCCATCTCCTGACCACAAAGGTGTAAATTCAAATGCTAATCCTGTTGGGAAATCATAGGTAAGGAATGAGATGCAGCATGCGCTCCTTACCTTCAACAACCATAGCAACTGAAGTCCTTGAGTCAGGTACTTAAACCCCCTATAATTCAAATGAGCTGCTCAGAGGCTAAAAGTAGACGACTGGTTACACTGGATAGCCTACAGGTGTAAATACAGCAGGCTGAGTAAATGTCAAGCATAGTAACGCTGAAAGCATAGAACATGTAAACTGTGTTGAAAACAGTCACTACTCTAAAAGAAGAGGCAAATCAAAATAATGAGGTAGGCATGCTTGTAGCTAAAGGAGACTAAAGCATGGAATTTACTTGTTCATCACACCTTTCTGTCCCGATCCCCTCTCATCTTTCCTGAAATGCCAGTAGAATTACCTTCAGAGGTCTGCAGTGCCCTTTTTGACCTTATTTGCACATTTGTAGCCAGGGCCCCCAAAGCCCGTTATTCAGGCAAGAGTGGTTGTTTGCAAACTCATTGTCTTGCTAATACCTGTTGCGTAACATGGACTCGAGTGGAGTGAGTACAGCAGTACTGGATAAGGTGGGCAAAGTGGGAATTACTAAGCCCCAGTGGAGCCAACAGTTATGTAGACCTGCCTAAACTAGCTTTCACAAAGTACATTATAGGTTCAGCTTCTCTTTTTAGTTTCAATTTTTACATTTTCTTTTTATACAAATACCATAAAGTAGTGAATCAATGGGAAAAATGCAGAAACAATATAAGATTTCTTTATAAAAATGACAATGATAAAGACGATCATTTTAAAAGTTCTCCTCAGTTCTACTCTGCAGCTCACTTTGCTACAACATTTTTAAATTCCGCAATCTGACTCCTGATAACCACAGGACACTAGGGCAGTAGGGCAACCCAGCCTTTCTCTGTAACCAGAGCTGCCCTGTCCAACATGAATGCTCGGGCCTTTGACATATCCATTCCTGCTGATGCCAACTTCAAGAAAGCGGAGTCCAAATTGTGCAACCTGAGCAGCGTAGCTCCAAAAGCTGCATGAAAAGTGTGTCAGACTGATTTGGTTGGTGACTGGAATTAGCCACTTGGGACAAAGAAGCACAGGGCTTATGTTTCGAAACAGCCACAAAACTCCCTCACCTTATTCTTGGCAGAACTGCACTGAATGATTAACCTGGTATGGGAGGCCAAGGTTACTGCTAACTCACCCCCAAGTTGTACAGCTTTAATTAACAGCATATTGCCACATAAAAAAACAAAAATCCAACCTTTGAAAATCAGCTGAGTAAAGGGGGTAAAGGAGCATTAACTCAGTAAACAGGATAGACTGACTGTCAGCTGGTTTGTTGGGAGGATGGGGGTGATAGGGGAGTCGCCTGACTCAATACTGAGCCTGCTAGTTGGCCTGAAAAGAGATGAGATGAGACAATGGAGAAAAGGAAAGGGGATAGTTGTGATGAGTCTCAAATTAACTTATCCTCACACTGTTGTTAATAAACAATGTGCTTAACGCCTCCACAAAGAGCCCCTGAGGTGCTCTCCGTTAACAGAGACTGGCAGTGTGTGCTTTAGTGTATGTGCTTTCCATTACTTTGAAAGAATAGGTCACATAAGAGAGATTGTCGTGACAGAATCTAAGCTTTAATTAGACTAATTAGTATCAGCAATCTGACCAACCAACAGATTTAGAAGACAAGAAACAGACTTTAAAAAAAAAATCTTTGGCTTATTCCGTCTCCATACTGTTATAAGACATTTAAACTCAGCTATAATCATCTATAATGTTCTCTCTGTGCCAGGACAGAACAACACACTGTCAACATGGGAACACAGAAACAGATGAGAGGTGTGTGAACCTGATTAAAGTGCCGCTTACGTAACACTGCTTGCAACCAAAGATGTGTGGTGTCGGGTTACAGGTCCTAAAACCTGAAGAGGATTCAAGCCTCTTCAGAGTTATTCGAGACTGACAAGTCTATAATAATATTAACCAGCTGTCGGAAATCAGTGACATCAGACTCAGTTTTATTGCGTTATTATTTAAACACTGACTTAGGGCTTTAATCATTTTAGACAATGTCTGGTATTACAAGTACATGTATGAGTATGGGTCACTGTAGGGAGAGCTCTGATCGTCTGTGCTCATGTTAGTGAATAGTAGTTTGGAGTCTCTGGGTGGCTTAGTGGAAGTTACTCCATTGTTCATGTGAGCAATGGTGGAGAAACCTGCCTGATCTGAACCCGAGTGGTGTTTTATTGGACTCCTGTGCTTGACATGGGCTGTCCATAACAAACACCGTGTTCTAGCACAAGGTGGCTCATAAGTGTACTCGGTACCCAAATAACTAAGGCTAAAGGTCAATAATTGACTTTGTGGTTGTATCTTCAGATCTGCAGCCAAATGTCTTTAACACTCAGATAAAGAGAGGAGCACCATCACTGAGATGGTGGGAAAGACTGCCAGACAGACATGGTACACTTAAACTAGTAGTGAATGTAAAGTGGAATTGTCCAGCAGAGTTTCTGGTGGGGGTTAAAAACATGGAATCTGAGTGGGCCATGTTCAGAGCATCCATTACAGAGGCATCTGTGGTCAGAGGGTCATTGTTGCCCATCACAGCGGCAACGTAAGAACCCACTGGTGGACATTGGTGGTGAAGGAGGCAGTCAAGCTGAAGAAAGAGGCTTCTTGATCTTGGTTGGCACAGGTGTCTCCTGAAGCAGCAGAAAGGTACTGGTTGGCCATGAGGACTGCAGCTGCAGCAATCACGGACAGGAAAATTCAAGTTTGGGAGGAGTTGGGGGAGGCCATGAAGAAGTTGTTTCAAGTGGCTTCAGGGAAACTCCGGCTAACTGTTCAGTGACTCAGGAAGGCAAAGCACTGCTTGGCCCCGTGTTCAACAAGGGGAAAGCACTGCTAACCTTGACTAGAGATATTACTGGGCAACGGAAAAGAGCTCTAAGACCTGACCACATCATCTGTGGAGGAGGTAGAGTCTGAAGACTCAGGGGAAGGCTCAAACATAACAATGGCAGAGTTCACTGAGTTAGTCAAGAACAACTCAGTGGCAAGGCTCCCTATGTTGATGACATTTACCCTGAAATGCATAATTCTCTGGACACTATTTGGCTGTCTTGGCTGACACTTCAGTGTCACATGGAGGTCGGGGGCAGTGCCTGTGGAGGGCAGACCAGGGTAATGGTTCCCATTTATAAAAAGGGGGACGGGAGGGTGTACTCTGGTTTTTGGGGTATGAATATCTGTTAGCGGAGAAAAATGGATGGACAGACGTTTATTCAAATGTGAAAGTGCCATAAAATATTTTGTCCCTTAAAAATCAATGAATAATTGTGATAAATAATCCTAATCTGATTATTCATCAAAATAATTGTGGTTTTGTCCATAATAGGTCTATCTAGTATAAACAGATTATTTTATTTACCTGGCAAATATATATATGTATATATTATACATACTTATACTTAA
>OMNN01062644.1:0-13353 GCA_900302755.1 Chromis chromis | reverse complement strand
GCTACTGATCAGAAGGTGAGAGGATCGAACACCCACTGCGGCCACTGTTGGGCCCTTGACCTAGGCCTTTAACCCTTCCTGCTCCAGGGACGTCGTACCATGGCTGACCCTGCGCTCTGACCCCAACTGGGATGTTAGAAAACAACATTTCACAATGTTGTAAAAATGTATTCGTGACAAATAATGGTTTCTTTCTTTCTTTCTTTGGCATTAAGCGTCACAGAACACTTTGTCATGGTGCCGCTTTCTAGCTAAACTCCCACAATGCTCTCTGCTTGCCAACATGAACTGGCCACAATCAGAGTGACGCCTCCTTGTTTTGCTAGTGTTATAAAGTAAGAGGTTCCACCTGGTGGCGCAACAAGGTACACCTCCACACCTCCACCTGGTGGCGCAACAAGGTACTGCAGCTAATCTACAGTACATTTTCTGACATGCACGTCCTTCGTCCTTTCCCTTATCTTTAATATAATTTATTAATTAATCATCACCATCCCTATTTCTGCCATAAACCATCTTGGCTCCAACTAACCCAAAATGCAGCAGTTTAGCTTCTTACTGGTTTCAACAGGGGACATCACATCTCTCCAACCCTGGCTTCGCTCCATCGGCTCCCTGACCATTTAATAATCGATTTGAAGATAGTACTGATCACTTGGTCGTCTGGGTCTGACCCCAAGCTACATATCAGAAATGTTGACCCGGTATGAGCTCACAGCCTTTGATCGTCGGGTGGAGGCCTTCAAGCTGCTTCAAAGTTGAGATTTAAATCTAAAGCTGATCATATTTTTGTCATCGGCTTTGGAACGACCTGCCTGAAGAGATAAGGCTCCCAAAATCAGTGACTTCTTTTTAAGTTACTTCTTAAAAACA
Organism: Chromis chromis; assembly: GCA_900302755.1. Classification (NCBI taxonomy): domain Eukaryota; kingdom Metazoa; phylum Chordata; class Actinopteri; family Pomacentridae; genus Chromis; species Chromis chromis. The sequence continues at coordinate 12,480 of OMNN01062644.1, read as the reverse complement.
ACTTTTATAGACTTGATTTTGTGTGCTATTTTTGTATTTATTAAAACTGACATATTGTGTTTTGTATTTTGCATCTTTTTTTTTTTACCTTTCTAACCTTTATCTTGATTTTGCCATGTTTTGCTTGTCAGTACTGTCTGGCTTCCTGCTGTTACTTTGCTTTCTGGGAATCCTGCTTTTGCTTCGTCTGTCAAAGGACTTTGTAAACTCCTGTTTTTAAAAGGTCCCCTATAAATAACATTATTATTATTGGTATCATTTTCATCATAATTAATTGGCCTCCAGGCACTAGTTACTTCATAACTGGATGTTACTTTTAAATGAACCAATAAACTAAAATACACAGTTGAGGGAAATATTGACTAAGCCTGGCACAAATTACTGCCAGACGCCCAAAATGTTGAATCACTGTCATTTGTCAAGTTAGCAGGGTATTAACAAGACATAAACGAGCCAAAACACAGTTTATCTGATTTGCATAATGCTGGACTTCAAACGTTTTTGAACTGCATGCACGTCGTCGGGCTGCCAGAGGAATAAAATTTAAATAGTTTGATGTTATTATCTCAACAGAAAGATGACGGATTTATTAAAGTATAGGAAAAGTTTAAATCCTTCTGTTGACAGAAAAAAATATATTTAAGCAGTCCATTTAATGGACACTGGCTTCTTCGAGCCTTGGGTGGATTTGCCTCCGGGTTTTTTCAGTATAAGTTATTATTATTTTTCTGCAGTGTCTTCTGCACTGGTCAGTCTGCTGATTATTTGTATGAATTATCCATTTCGTCCCTGATAGTCAGATAGAGACAATTTTCAGCTGAGCTCCTTCTATCTTACCATCGCAAACCAGAGTTCAGCCACTTGGTTAATAAGAACAAACACAATTTAACACATAAAAATGCGCGTAAATCCAAAAAGTATCCCTTCAAATCTGCATCTACAGTTTAATTTTGTTGACTTAACCCACTGAAAAATCACATTTTTACTCCATGTGGCCTCATTTTTCATACATAAAGTCTTGCATCTCTATGGAAATGGCACGACCAAGTAGAGAGAACTCAGAAATGTATTTTTTTGCAGTAATAATACAAAAGTTGAATTTCTTTAAGAAATAGAAAGGGGCCAAGTGCCAATAACTATTATTAATTACATATTTTTTAATTACACCATGCTGAATGTCTTCCAACCACATGCGTACCGTTTTTGAGCCATGCTGTATTCATTTTAAGTGTGTCGTATTTTCCCCTCAGTCTCTCTTGTAATCTTCTATCTACCCAGTGTAAGCACAACCTGTAGTTTTCCTGAAATGTCTCTGTTTGTCACGTCGTTCAGTGAATCGTGGCATTTGAGGTGCACTGAGGAGCACAGAATGAGTCGTTTGCCACAGAATCTTGTGCAAACAGTTTGTTTTTGGAGGATTTCTGATTGAGACACGTTGAATAAAGTGATGTTTTGTTTTGTTTTTTATCACGGGATATTTCCTCGGATGGAAGTTTATGTCACAGATGATGCATTCAAGAACCGTCAGCTCTGATAAATGGTGTAATCATTGCAATATTTTGAAAGCTTTTCATATCCTTCGACGGATTAAGTGGTTCAGAGGGTGAATCAGAGGGACTGTTAACACTTTATTATAATCAATAATCATGTCCTTACAGGTTATAGTAGGAAACTCTAGTGGTGACGCACCTGGTGTGGGTTCCAGTCACTGTCAAAGATGACGACAGTGTCAGCAGCCTGCAGGTTGAGGCCGAGGCCACCGGCTCTGGTACTGAGGAGGAAGATGAAGTACTGAGATCCTTCCTCATTGAATTTCTTCAGCAGAGTCGCTCGGTCCTCAGACTTGGTGGTTCCTGAAACACAGAATTCCTTTATTGCTTTTTGCACTTGAATATTTTAGCTTCAGCATCTCTTACAACACAGTACATCTTTAACGCAATTTGACAAATCATTTCTCCTTCATTCAGCCACATTAAAAGCACGTGTTTCAAAAATGCAGTGAGCAAAAGAGGCATTTAACAGAAATGGAGAGCGTATAAACAGACGGCATGTGGCCTTTCCGTGGCTCCACCTCTGTATATTTGGGCTTTTGGAGTCTTAACGCCACAGCAGTTTGCTCCATCTCATACTTTTGGATCCAGACGTTGTACGATGGAGGATTAGGTTTCAGCCACCTAACTGTAATACATCTGGCAGCCCCTAATAGGATTTCAAGAAAATCCCTCAAAGCCTAAACAGACTACTTTTGAACTGCTTTGTGGGCATCAAATACGTCCCTGCAATAATTTCTCAACTTTGGATAGGACCAGAAAAATCGAGTCTGGTTGCAAATGTTCCATCCACATTTCTCCAGCACTTATTTGAGTTAGTTGGGCTCCAGTTTGGCATCATCAGAGGGGCCTGAAAGTATCTTGTAATTAACTGTCCAAGAGATTATTGCCATGTTTTTTATTGTTTGCTTTTGTTTTTACCCTTTTCCATTCATTATATAATGTAAAAAAGCATCATTTTGAAAAGCAGAGTCTGCCAAGATAACTTTGGAAAGTCAGATTGAACTACTTCTTGTTCTTCTTTTTTCAAGAAAGTAAAAATGTCACGTCTCTGACCAATTAAACTGTTTCAGAGGTGTCTTGAAAGGGCACGAGGTGGCCCTAATTAAGCAAAGTTCACAGTCCACAGCTGCATTTCAGAGATCTAAAGTGTTGTACCGACTGTCCAGAAGTTGGTAATCAAAGCGATTCTCTGAGTCTTTGAGTTTATTTATTTGGCTGCACGACAAAATAATAATTATGATTATATTGACTGAGTATTTTCACCTCAAGGTAGAATAACAGAAAATGGCTGTGTGGCTTTTACTTTCATTAGCTGCTCTGAAAATCCCTCAAAGCATGAAAGCACGACACAATAAGCTGCGAGGAGTGACTGCATGGTGATGTGAGGCAGGACGTTGCTTTGTCCAAGAGCAATGTTCTTGAAAGTACCAGACTTTATTTTTTTTTAAAATATTGGCTACACTTTGAAGGTCTTTTTGTTTGTTTGTTGCATTCGCTGCGTACTGCTTCCTGTTTCCACCGCTGGGAAAAACACTCTGTCGCTGACGCAAGGCAGTCAAGGTAAAATGGGGTGAGAAGCAAACTTTCTATCACGCTGTACGTTTTATTTTTCTTCTAGAAGAGCCCAAAAGAAAATAAATCAGTGACTTCTATTCAGTGAACTCGGGTCTCTGTTGCCAGACCCAGAGGCTAATAGGTTTGCCTTTTGTTTGAGATGTTGAGTTTGAGTATTACACTGAATGGATGTGATGGGAATACTCTCATCTCAAATTATACATGAAACATTGATCTTTGTAATACACCAGAAAAACTAAAGGATAAAAGGATTACAAGACATTAAAATCAGATTTAATTTCAGATTAAGACGTGTGTTCATGCAGCGACTGATGGGGGAAAAATGCATTATATCATATTTACATTCTCTGCTTGTGCTGATGCATTATGGGAACCATAGTTTGGGATTTACACACTACATGGGCAGATGTGCGATAAACCTTCATGGGCAGCTTTTTCCCCACTTTTAACATATAAAATAAGGTATCCAGACAGTTTTGAGTTACAACATATGATCTGGTCCTTAAACAGTGGATATGTACCAACTAGGATCTCAGTCTGACACCAAATGTTTTGTCAAAAACAAATCTGAAACACTGAAATCAGAGTTGTAGATTGTTGTAAACCTGCCTTCAAATCCTTGTCTAAACTAGTCGGTCGGTAAGTTGTAAATTTCCACGGTGAAGAATCAAAAAAGTTGATCTTATCTTAACTTCAAATTATTGATTAATCTTGGCTGGGACCTAATTAGCTCAAGAAGAAACCATATCACTGTGCTGGACTCTTTTACGACAGTAACACTTAGTACAGTCATGCTCTTCCCTAAAAAATGATCTTCGAAGTACAAACAACTGCTTTTTACCACTTTTACCAGACAACAAGCAAGTTTCGGCACGGCCTGTTACCAAGTTACTCATGGATTCAACACCACTTAGGCCCCCGTCCACACGAAGACGAACCCAGGCCTAAACGCACAAATAGTTCGTCAAACCCGTGTCTCATCCACACGAAGCGTTTTGGGGTCTGAAAACGATCATTTCTGAAACTAGGTCCCAGAGTGGAAAGATTTGAAGACGGTGGAAACGCGTCTCCGTGTTTACGCTGTATCTCCGAATCTTTTCTGAAACGCTTGCGTCATAGCTCCACCTCTCGATAAATGCACCAAACTCAGAAAAGGACTACAACTATGGCGCCGTACAGTGTTGCGTGTGTCCTGCTGAAGCTAGTCACCCTATTATCGCTATTATAGCAAAATATACTTCTTCTACATTATCATCGTGTTTACCAAACAAATATGGAAAGCTCAATACACCACTTCATGTTCTATGTTTACATCGTATACAGATTTCTGCGCATGCCTAAAGTCCCACCGCCAGTTTCCGTTACGCCGTCACAGCGCCACCAACAGGCCTGGCGTGTGTTTTACATCGTTTTCAGGCGTATCAAGTGAATTTGTGTGGACGGTCACATTTACTGAAACAGCTCCGTCTTTACGAAGAACGTTTTTGAACCTATAATGTGGACGGGGCCTCAGTCATCCACACTTTCATAGTTCATCATCCAATGAGCTGCAATTGAAGTGCTGGACTTTGGAGGAGCTTTAACTTACAGTACATGCTTCCAGAGTAATAAATTCTCCAGATATCCTGTGCTATGTCCGCCCCAGTGCACTCCACACCTCAGAAATATTCACTGATGTGGTGCTATACATTCGAGTCTGTAAGTAGCTGCTGTTTCCTGTAACACTATCCCATGTGTTTTTCTGTGTTTGATATGAACAGAAGTGTGTAAGTGTTCGCTGTCTGCTTCAAAAGTCTGTATTAGTCTGTGCACACAGATGCGAAAAGCAAAAAAAATTGGCCCTTAAAAGACCTAAAAAGATCTTGATTAAGAGACTATACCAGATATTTATCTTGAGTTGTTTCAGTTTGCTGGATTAGAAAACACAACATGAAAAGCAAAACTCTTATATACTGATAAGGAGTCTGAGGATAGGGAATATCTTGTGTTGATTGCCCTTCTGGGAAGAACAAACTGGAATACAAATAGATTGAAGTAAGAGACATTGCTGTTCCCATAGGGTTGGTATAATTCCTGAATAGCAGGGGAACAGAAGGTGCTGGAACCACGGTTTAATTCCTGTGAAACTACCCCACCAGTCCTCCTTCGGTAATACCGATGCTGTCCTGTAATATTCAGATGATATTAGCACTAAGTCCTGCCTTCACTTGTTGAAATTCCGTGCTGTATTTTGAGTGACATCCCGGGGTCATTTTAATTCAGCATCAGGATCAACATCAAGTAGGTCTATTTCATCACACTAAATTGGATCAGATGATAGTTATTGCAGGAGCTAATGTAATTTGATATTGCTATAGGGTGCGAGACAAATTCATTGCACTGAATTCTGCAATAAGTCATTATTACAATGCATAAAGATTCGAATGTAAGACACAGAGTGGACCCTTATTGTACATGCTCTGTAGATAAATGATCTGTGCATATTGGTACACAGGCTTTTACCAAACAGAGCTTACGGCCCCAAGGGGGAAGAAAAATCAGAAGAAGATTTGATCAAGAAGACCTTTATTTTCCTGACATCTGCGTAATTTCATGACACATTATCTCACGATGACGCACATCATGTGTCTGCATCGCTCTGCCGCGGTCTACATGCACACATGCTGTCGGCTTCCCTTCTGTTGCCACAATCCCATTCCTTCCCTCCCCAAGGACTGTTTAAAGAATGAAATCAGCTTTCTGCTGACTGTGTTCAGCCTTGATCCCACTGATGGAACACGATGACAGCTGTCTCTGTCTCGGCTCGAGGAGGGTTAGAGGAGTGGTAAGCGGCGAGGAATGGACTGGTTCATCCCCAAAAAGACACACACTCTGTCTAAGAAAGAGAAAGGATTCAGTGGTGGGAAGTCAGTGTTTCTAAGGGAATGGTGAGTGAAATACAGGAATGGCTGGTTTGTACAGACTCTCACTGTTCTGAGAAGTGCTCTAATCAGACAAATAAGCAAAAGGTCAGGATGGCCGAGCGGTCTAAGGCGTTGCGTTCAGGTCGCAGTCTCCCCAGGATGCGTGGGCGTGACAGTAACCTTTGGGGCAGTGGTGGCACAACTGATCAGATCTGGGCTACTGATCAGAAGGTCAGAGGATCAAACCCCAATGCGGCCATTGTTGGGCCCTTGAGCAAGGTCCTTAACCCTTCCTGTACCATGGCTGACCCTGCGCTCTGACCCCAATTGGGATATGCAAAAACAACATTTCACAATATTGTAAAAATGTATTCGTGACAAATAACGGTTTCTTTCTTTCTTTCTTTCTTTCTTTTCTTTCAACAGCATCTGTACAGGTAGACATGGTTCATTTCTTACAGGCCTAAAACAGTCAGCTCGCTCTCTCAGGTCAAATGAGTTAAAGTTGTTGTCTGTCCCTTGGACTCGCCTTAACACACGACGTGATCGAGCTTTTGAGTCTCTGGTTTCTTTTAAAGCCAGCTAAAGACACTCCTGTTTAGACAGGCGATTGCATTAGCTCTGTATTTGCTTTATTTTTGTGTGTTATTGTTGTGTACTGTGTTTTTCACTACGTATTGTGCAGTTTTGAACTTTTAACTTTGTGGCTCAGGTATTCACTTTGTCGTTTTGTGTTTTTATATCGCCTTTGTAAAGCACTTTGTGACCTTTGTCTGTGAAAAGCGCTTTATAAATTTTACTTACTTACTAAAAGAACCCCAAAACCCATTGATGGGATTCAAGCTAAGTTTTTTTTTTTCTTTTTAAATCCTCCCTAGAAATTTTCAGCATTTATCAGAACTAGAAAATGTAAGAACACAAAAAATCATTAGATTTTCAACTTTCTGATAGTCCTTGAACTAATCACCTGGTTTACTTTTCTATCAATTTTGCAATATTTAATCAAAATCACAATATTTTACATGTTGCATTTAAAAAATCCAATTCAAAGTTGCAGTAAAAAGATTCATACTGACAAAAATGCATACTGAAGTGCAGGCAGTGTGTACGCAAAGCAGATAGGAGACAAGTATGGAACACAAATCTAAGTAGTACTGACCTATAGAATGTAGAGTCACCATTTTTCCAAGTATTAGTAAAAAATAGTGTGAGTTTTTTCAAGCAGAATGAATTTCACACTTCAGGCTGTGTTTTCTGTGTGCAGTAAGTATGTCTTAGATCTTTGGTGATGAGTTTTTAATGAACAGGCTGATTAACCAGCTTTTACCAATAATCACATCTGAGCCAGTCAGACTCGTCCACCATTGATGTGATGGATACGGTGCTGTGTGCAAGTCATATTTGGACTGATCAATATTCAGCAACTTCCCCATTCACTCCAATTACAACGCAAGTAGACGACAAGCGTTTGCACTGTTTTAATTTGCACTGTTTTTTATTTTTATTGTTATTATTATTATTGTTGTTTTTATCTTGTGCTTTTGCATTTTCTGCATCTTTTTCATGTTTAATGTGCTGCTGGTTGCTTAAATTTCCCTCGGGATCAATAAAGTACCTACCTACCTACCTACCTACCACAGCTTATAGCATGTAATAGATAGTGAGTCACATCATGTCTGCCATGTAGAAAAGGAAGGAAGAGGTTTTCTAAAATGTATTGCTGAATTAGTCGTGGGTTAGACTGGTGTGCTCAAGCTGCAGTGAGTGGGAAGGGGTGGTTGGAGAGAGAGGCGGGGACTAGCGAAATGATGATGCCACCACCGTGCTCACAATACCACTGCTAACTCCTGTCATAGCAAGTATAATATTTACCATTTAGTTTAGTGTGACTGACATGCTAAGATCTGCTAATTAGCTGTACGCACAAAGTATATCCAAGGCTGATGCTAATGCTATTAGCTCTGTAGGTATTCGCTTATAAACCAAAGTATTGGACAAAGAGAAACTGTGACAGGATGGGTGGTGGTTCTTGATGACCAAAGTTATTGGATTTCATACTGATGGGGTTTTGTAAGACAAAGAATCACAAAATAACCAGACATAAACAAACCAGTATAGGGACTAGAGTAGGGCATGACACAACGTCACATTCCACACCACTTAAAGGCTGCTTTGCAAGGCCCATCCCTACTGCAGACGGGCCCTTTAAATACATACATTCAGCAATGAAATACATAAACAGTAGCACAAAATATAAGAATTTATAGAAGCATTTACCACGTATTTATCTTAGCATAGCAAGTCAAATGAGTTTTGTGCCAGAGGAAGGTCATTCTCCATGAAACAGAAATGTTTATTCAAATTTTCATGGTTCATCCATCCAATAAGTATAGATACAGATATTTTGGGGTGATTATATGATGCCTGGATCCAATATGAACAGTAGCTCGTTAAATAAGGAAGTCCACATTATATAATTAGACCCGTGCTCCTTTTTATATACAGTATCTTCAGTTCAGTTGAACACAAGGCACACAGGAACACATTAGCAGGACCAGGAGTTTGTCTCATAAAACTGGATAATCAAGTTATCTGGATAACTTTGTTAGAAAAACCCAAACATCCCTCACATCCTGCACTAAAGTAGAAATGCTTTAATGTCATTATGTTTCCTTTTTTTAAGTAACATCCGAGCCACGATGAGAACAACATAAATAAAAATGTTAAAAAAACCCAGCTCAAAGATCAAGCTGTTGGATTCCCAGACAGATCTTTTTAAAGTCTAAGAAAAATAGCGGTTTGAAAGTGATCAAAACACTGAAACTGATCAAACACTCAGAGTATTCCCAACCAAAGACTGACTGACAGTCGTAATGAAACTAGTTGGCAGATGAGAAAGGAGAAAGAAAGAAACTGAATCCCAATAACCTAGTGAGGGTGAAATAAATAGACTGAGTATGGGAGAGAGACAGGGCATTAGGCGAGTCACAAAGCGGGAGGGAGAGGGGGATGGATAATGCAAACAAATCAGAAAGGGAGAGAGAGAGAGATGCAGGTGGATTACAGTCTAATCCAAGCCTCTCTCAGTGTGCTCTTATTGCATTAGAGCAGAGTGAGAAACATGGCGCCACAGGCTGACCTTCTCTAACTCCATTTCATTCCACTGGATCAGACCAAATGATTTGATTTGAGCTGCACTGCCCTGAGAGAGGAAACATGCGCTACTGTAAAAAGCCGCCACTGCGCCACTGTCATCGTTCAGCCAGGATTAAACCGCACACATGACAGGAAAAGGTCCGTGTAGGAAAGCAAACACACAACAAGATATTACTGTCGGGGCTGCAGCCGGATGCTTACAGTGACCTTTACCATAGAGACATGTTACCGCAATCCACAGTGCAATCTTCATGTTTGCTCTTTAAGGTAACGTCGTCAGAAAATACACCAATCAGCCACAACATTAAAACCACTGACAGGTTCATGTGGACGTTACCTTAACATTGTTATGGACCAAGCACACATACAGTGCCGTGAAAATTCTTATTTTTTTGCACGTTTTCCCCACTTCAATGTGTAAGACCATCAAACAACTTTAAATATTAGACAAAGATAACCAAAGTAAACACAAAATGCAGCTTTTAAATGATGATTTAATGTTTTAAGGGAAAAAAGCTACCCAAACCTACCTGGCCCTGCGTGAAAAAGTAATTGTTAAATCATGAATTAACTGTGGCTAATCACATTTTTTGGAAAGCTGAGTTCCATTTCACTGACCAAACCCAAGCCTGATGACCTCCAGACCTGTTCAATCAAGAAATCACTTAAACAGAACCCATCTGACTAAATGAAGTCGGCCAACAGATCTCAACAAGCTGCAACAAAATGCCGCTGCTGCTGTGATCAATGGAACCATGGATTCTGCTCTCTACCAGAAATTCCTCAAGGAGAACGTTCGGCCATCGGTTCGTGACCTCAAGCTGAAGCCCACTTGGGTTCTGCAGCAGGACAACGATCCAAAACGCACCAGCAAGTCGACTTCTGATTGGCTTAAAAAAAAAAAAAAAAATGGAGGTTTTGGAGCGGCCTAGTCAAAGTCCGGACTTGAATCCGATTGAAATGCTGTGGCAGGACCTTAAAAAGGCCGTTCATGCTGGAAAACCCTCCAGTGTTGCTGAATTAAAACAAATCTGGAGAGAAGAGTGGACCAAAAGACTCATTGCCAGTGATAGAAAACGCTTGATGTCAGAGGGTGGCCCAACCAGTTATTAGGTTTAGGGGTCAATTACTTTTTTCACACAGGGCCAGGTAGCTTTGGATAGTTTTCTTTTTCCTTAATAAATAAAATCACCATTTAAAAACTGCATTTTGTGTTTACTTGGGTTATCTTTGTCTGATATTTACATTTGTTTGATGGTCTTAAACATTAAAGTGGGAAAATATGCACACAAAAAAATAAGAATTGGAGATGGCACTGTACTTCCTATAGAATTAAAGTCCTTCCTGTAGCATATTTAAACCACATCTTTTCTATTTAATCCCTGCTTGTGAAATAGACATACGATGCATTCCCTTCACTTAACCTTCCCTTTACTTATCGTTTTTGTTTTTTTGTACAGTGCGAAGGCTTTTGGGGACGCTATCCTATATATTATTATATGCAAGATAAGACAGAGTTCTCAGGGACGTCCTAAGTTTGAATGTCAGTGGTGTCCTGCATGTCCTCATTTTACTTTTCTCTTATGTGAATGGACAGAGAGGACGCCAGAGATATAGGGAGCCTGCTTTGAGCCTCCGTGAGGTCAAAAAACATACAGATGCTGTAAAATACAAACATAAAAACAGATGTTCTTGGGTTTGTCAGTTACTTCTGTCTTCTGTATTCTGGGATCCCAGTTCTATTCATGCACATGCAGGAATGCTGCCATGGGGTCACTGACTCTTTCCCCTTCCTCCTCTGCTTGAACATAGGCTACGCTCTGAAAAGCTTTAGCGACTCATCTACTGCTCCTGTTACCCTGCAGCCAAGGACATCAATCAGTGAATCACTTTTGAGACAGCAGACAAGATGATTATAAGGCAACATCTTCAAGAAAGACTCCACACTCTATATTCATTTTTATTTTTGAGTGAATCCAAATGTCGACACTCTGAATGCATCATCATTAATAGCTCCAGATCCACACAAAGCTCATGTTTGCACACTCTCTCGGCCCAAATCCAGTACATTAACTTTTGTACAGATAAAACAAACGAGACATGACACCCTAAAGAGCCCACGCTGTGCTTTTCGAGTTGTTTTTCTTCCTTTCCTATTGTGCGCTATATAGCTTTTATGTGCATGTAAAAAGGTCTGCAGACTTACAAAGCCCAAGGTCCATGCCAAAGAGAGTTATTCTCTCCCAAAGAAAGCACTGCCTCTCACCTGTCTGGAAGGCTTCACACACAATGTCTCCATGTCTTTATGCTAATTGTCTTCTTTCTGTAGCTTAAGGTTTTGTGGGTGTGAGAAGAGTTGTTAATCTTATTAAACTATCACTTTATGTTGTGGTTTTTGTTTTTACTGCAACAGGATTTTGCGGTGAACATATTAAGGCTGTGTTCACACTTACTGAAGTGAACCAAATGCAAATTTTTTGTGGACCAGAAAAAAAGCGTGGATTTTCTAGACCTTGTCCAACGTCTCGAAATCTGGTGCGCTCTAGTGGAACACTTGGTGACGCGAATCACATCAAAATGTTCATTTCAACCATTGGTCATGTGGATGTTGCCATGTGATACTCGAACACTGCAAAAACTGAAATCTAAGTAAGATGAAATATCTTAAATTTAGGTGATATTTTCTTATATCACCTAAACTTATCTTATTCTCTTGTTTTAAGCATTTTGGCCCTTAATTATCTCAATAAGATTTTACATCTTGTTACTGAGATTTCATGACCTATTCTGAGTAATATATGCTTGAAACTAGAATATCAACAGTTACAAAGCCATTTCCACAACACTCACAAGTATAAAAATCTTACTTCATGCTTGAAATAAGAAATCATGACTTTTACACAATTTTATCTCTTCACATAAAACACGACAGCCAAATGGAATCCACTGTTTTATTTTCAATGAAACAATGGAAAATATGTACTTATAAGTACAGTTGGCACAGTAGCCTACTTTAAACGGACTAATTTTAAGGTATTTCTGGGTTCATTAAGGTAAGATACATTTACTTGTTTTTGAAAATCTTGACAAGCCTAATTTTCTTGTTCTGTTGGCAGATACATGAACTGTTCACCCCTCTCCCCTCTGGTAGGAGACTGCGCAGCATCCGGGCAAAAACATCCAGACTGAAAAACAGCTTCTACCCAGATGCTGTCAGACTGTTGAACAGTTCCACATCAGTCATTGCACTGAACTGAAAACCTGCACCAAGACCTAAGAAACAGCATTTCGTT
>OMNN01062637.1:16002-32112 GCA_900302755.1 Chromis chromis | reverse complement strand
TATTTTTGCACTTGAGCCCCATTTTCTGTCAGGAACACAGAGACACAGTGTTCTGGATCTGAATCTTTTGGAATCAGATCCAGTTTTTTATGAAAGTGCCATCAAGTGGAGACATTCTAGATGTCTTGTCCTTTTAAAAATTTAATTTCATCATTTTTTTAACCGACACTGCTGATGAAAACCAAAGGTATCTGCAAAAGGTTTATGTGGATGATAGGTTTTCAGAATCTGGCAGAATGACAGAATAGAGACAATTGCACCCCCGGCCAATTTGGCACCATTTAAAGTAGGTCGAATTCGTTATTAGAAATTCCTGTTTGCAACGTACACACTGAAAGCTGTCATTGTATCACTCTGATACTCTGAGATTAAACTGTTTCCTAGGTAATTTCTGGAGTTGATGAACCCTGATTTCCTGGAAAGATTACTGGAAATACACCGATCAGGCATAACATTATGACCACTGACAGGTGAAGTGAATAACACTGATCATATTGGTACTATGTGGTGTTCTGCTGGAAAACCTTGGATTTTGGCATCCATGTTGATGTGACTTAGACCACCCAAATAAACATTGTCCCAGAACAAGCACACTCCCTCATGCAAATGCCATCCCAAATGTCACTGGCCTACGCCCACAGGAAAATGCACCCCACCACATGGCAACAACATCAAACAATCAGGAACATCTTGAGGAACATGACAATGGCCCAAGATGTTGATTTGACCTCCAAACTTCCTAGACCCCATTCTGATCAAGCATCAACAGGATGCAGTGGAACAAGTTGGATTGACAGAGGCCCCACTGCACAAGCCAGAGTACCCAAAGGATCCACTACCAACGTCCTGGTGCCAGACCCCATAGGACACCCTGAGAGGTCCTCTTGTCCATGCCCAATGGTTCAGAGCATTTTTGACCACATAAAGGGGACCAACACAATATTAGGCAGGTGGTCATAATGTTATGCCTGATCGGTGTATAGCATGCAGTTCAGACTTGTGCTGTGTTGAAAGTGATATGGAAATGGTACTAGATTTAACCGAGGACAATCACTGACTTTTACGCAAAACCATAATGTCTGAAAGGTGCTTATGGTACAATATGATAAGGCAAAATGTAAGCTGCACGTCGCAATAAGCATTACTTGTTCACACATCCAGCCATTACAGAGTACCATTACCCTTCATTTGCAGCCATGTTGATGATGACCTGCATGACTACAGTATATTAGAATCTGGACATCTCTGACATACAGGTTTAAATTAATCTCATTTCAATAGAAAACAACACAAAAAGCGTCTTAAAATATTGCAGAGGGACTATTGTAACAAATAGAAAGGGAAGTAAGAGTGGCATATCTGGGGCCAAATGTGATAAAACATTTGATTGGACATTAACAAACCAGTAGTTTTGTATAGCCAGAACTATTTCCACAGCACTGTGTCAGCACTGCAGAATGGTCTGGCTGCACCAATAATCATTATGCTATGGGGAGAAAAGATACTCTGGTTTGTGTGTATGTTTTAAACCAAACACAAATCGTCAGCAATAATAAACAAAATAGTAATGGGCGAATTCTTTTGGTGGACCATTTGCATGCAGGGAGACAAACACTGTCATTAAATTCACTGAGAACCAAGCAGGCCTGCCTTATGCACAATCCACATCTCCGCTACAACTTGCCTTTTTAGGCCTGTAAACTGCTGTTTGAATGTTGTTGAAAGTCATAGCTCACAGATAGTGGAAAACGAGGAAAATGTTGTAAAAGACACAATGGAAATGGCAGGTTTATACCCACAGTCTACATCTGGTGAGTCAGACTAACAAACTGGTGTCTGGAGTGATGAGCCATGTGGTGGGGTGCATTTTCCTGAAGGGGTAGGCCAGTGACATTTGGGATTTCCATTTGCATGAGGGAGTGTGCTTGTTCTGGGACAATGTTCATTTGGGTGTCTAAGTCTCATCAACATGGATGTTAAAATCCAAGGTTTTCCAGCAGAACACCACATAGTACCAATATGATCAATGTTATTCACTTCACCTGTCAGTGGTCATAATGTTGTGGCTGATCGGTGTATACCAGACAGAATACAGCTAATTAGACTTGATATAAAATTGTATAATATCATAATACAGTCATAGACCGCACACAATACCTTAATCTGATATGCAACACATTATTTCAATATTAAACTGCAATATAAAACTCTACTATAGTAAATTAAATGGTGGTTACAGACCTTAAAACTGTGACTGCTGGAAAACGTAATCACTGTCCGCAGCCATGTTTCCTTCTGCAGATGTGTGGACTGTTTCCATACATCTGTACTCTGATCTGCTGGATGAGTCTGGACCAGGACCTGAAGATCTCCATGTGTTCCCCCAACATAATAGTAGAAACTTAGCTGATGAATGAAAATGAAAGGAAGCTCATCAATTGACATTGTTAATGGTTTTGTCTTGGGTCACTCTAAAGATACCTAATCAGAGTATTCTGTTACCTGACAGGTCTGACTGGGTATGAAGACAGGACTGCTCAGGTCTGCACTGGTTCCGTTTCCTCCGGCAGGTGAAAGGGACAGAAAATATGCTAAGAAAGAGGGAGAGATAGAAAATATAAAGGCAACATTCATTATACGTATAATTCATATGTGGAAATGTCAGCTGCTCCAACCTGTTGTTTTGTTTTTGTGGTCATGTTTGAGTCCTGCAACTTCAGTTGTTCTGGTCCACTTAGAGGGTGTCTCCGAGCTTTGGATCAGGTCACAGAAACCCTCCTCAAAGTCACACCTTCTATATGTGGAACCTGCAACAGAAAACAGTAACACTTATACTTCACTGCTACTTTCACTTTCGTTACTATTATTCTGTAGATGGGATTTAAGCTGTGGGTTGTAATGCACAAGTATTAATACTGGATTTTCACTGGTACATTAGACAGGATTACTAGTGATTTAACAAATGATGACACTTACAGTGGGGTGTCAGGAATCACATTTTTAAGGGGGAACAATCCCAAATGAGTGACGAACACTTCACACATATGTACTCACAGCATAGGTCAGATATAAAGAGGAGTTAATTTATTTATTCCTCATCACTGATCAGGATGCATGAGACAAAGCCTAAAACATGCAGAACCTATTGACACTTAAATAATGTCCACTCACTCCTGTTTGTAGTACTTATTTCAGTGCTGTAGTGATATTTCTTAGCATTAACAATAACTTAGCTGCTAATAACAACAGAGGACAACAAGCTAACGCTAATTTAGTCTTTGTACGGGTGTCTAGATATACAAGGAACAGACACAAATACAGAGATTCACAGATTTTTATATGATTAGATATTTACAAAATATAGCTGTATAACTTTTGATTGTCCTCTATGCATCTGCTGCATTACTTTCCACATCTCTGCATATTTTCACTCAATCATGTACACTTTACAGAAGCTTGTCAACAATTTTGACATTTTTACATATATCTAATTATTTCTCTTTAATGTTGTTTCTTCCTATTACTACTTGTCATACATTATTTGTTCATGTGGCAATAAAACCGCTAATGGTTGAGTCTTTAAAATACCAAGCTAACTCTCCAAAAAGACAATGGACTAACAATGGAATAAGGGATATATAATCTGCTATTAGACTTTTATAAACCTCTAAAGCTATGTCAGAAAAAGTCACCGTTTTATAAGATACTTTGTGTGAAGCTGCAGCTTGATTTTCATATTGAGAAAAGAACAACAGTCTATTCCAAGGTAAAAAGCTATTTTTTTAGGACATATTGTAGTCATACAAAGTGTTATGCAGAGCTGGACCATGATGCTAAGTGTATGAAAATTAAGCATCATTCTTTAAATATTATTGAATTCCTAATTTATTTATTTCAATTGACTACATGAAAGCAAATAATGTTTAAATATTGTATAATATACTCTTCAGCCAGAACTTAAAATACTGCATTAATAAGACTGCTTCATATTATGGCTATGAACAATGCAATGCTACAGGTACGTTAGTGGAATATGAACACCGAATGGCCTCATAACAAAAGCTGATGAAAAAAACTGACTGAAAATTAGGTTTTGGTGACAGTCCTCTATTATCCAGGCCCATACAACATGTTTTTCCCTTATTTCAGCTGTAAATAGGCTAGATGGTTTTGAATGAAATATCATAATGGCACCTCATGGATGTGTTGAATTCAGGTTTATCCATCTTTTTCTCACAGGGAGGCAATTTACTCTCCATGGCAGTTACAATGTACATTTACAGAATCAATGAGCTGCTGCCACCTGTGAATTATGTATAATGTTTAGTTTTATGCTCACCCAAAGTACACTTTGGCTGCTGTCGCTACTTAGTCTGCCGTCTTTTAATTCTCCTTTAAAACAATCAGATTTAAATTGGAAATTGTCACATTTTACTCACAGTTTTTCTCATCGCTGCCGTCTTGACAGTCATCAGTAAAGTCACACACAAAGTCCTGAGCCACACATAAACCCTGAGTACAGGTAAACTCCTGCGCTGAACAGGTGGTGGCCGACACTGGGTTATAAACCACAGTGAAGGCCAACGACAGCCACACCAAGACCAGAGGTAACGCCATCAGCAGTTTGTCCTTTAACTCCAACAGATTATTTTCATCTCCAAGTTAAGCATTTTGATGTCAGGACATGAGGAAGAGTTCCAGTTGTCGTAGAGACTTTCGTCACTATGTTCAGTTGAGTTGGATCTTGGATTGATCCTGTACGTGTGCTCAAGCTGTTGACTTGTTGTAAAAGGCAATAAATGGCTTTTATGGTTGTGACTCAATAGGCTCTCTTTGCTTATGTATGTGTTGCTGTGTTTAACATGGAGTCAAGTCATTAGCTTAGCATAAAGACTGGAAAAAGGGAAAACGGCCAGACTGGCTCTGTGTGAAAATAACCACTTTTGCTTACTATTTATAAAGCTTACTATGGAAAAAGTTGCAGAATATTTTTGACAATTTCATACAAAAACTTAGGAAGTAAATACAAATTGGACTCTGAAGAAAGAAAATAAGGATGTTATCCCCTGCCCCTCCTGTCTCAGAAATGTAAAAAAAAAAAAAAAGAAAACATCTAAAAAACGTTAATGTGTTTATAACCTGAATGCAGCATGCAAAAAAATCTAAATGTTAAAAAATATCCACCTTGCCAACTAGCATGCTGGCTCATTGGGAAGGTGTTAGCATGGCTAAAATATCTGCACTTGTATGTATGCGTGTTGGTTATGTTTGAGTCACAACTTAAACAACATGCAAGTGTTTCCATTGGAGCCTCTTAATAACCACTACTCAGTGTTTATTTGAATAAATATCCATCAGTCTGCCTGCACAGGTAGAAAGTGAAAAGCCTGCAAAGAAGAAGCCCTTTTCACCAAGATAAGACCCATTAGCTCAGGCTAATTACAGCTGATGGATTGAACACATGACAAGGGAGAGTGCAGATGAGGTGGGAATTATATGAACTGCTATAAGAGGATCATTAACTGTGTCCAACGGGGCTCAGCTCCACTTTACAGTGAGGTATAATTTCATTTCACGGCAATCAATAAAGACAGCACCTTAAAACAGACAAGCAGCAAGCCACTACAAGAGCTGGTGTAGTTCAAATGAAATTAACCTTGAGAGAAAAGGCAAGCTTGATGGCTCCATAGAGGACGAGGGACCACAGAACAAGGAAAAGATCACATCTGGATCGACCCCTATTGGCAACGAGAGTGCACATCATGCCGAAACAGTGCCACATGTAGCATAGAGGCCTGCTCTATTTAGTCTATGTTACTTTGAGCAATGTGTCAGGGTGTAGGAATGCATGGGCTGGGAAGCATTTTGTGGTTAGAATGATAAGAAGCAGCTGATAATCATCCTATTCCAATTTCAATATTTTTGTAGAAGGGAACAAAAAGCACAGAATAGTAACATGGTCAGTCGCCTCAATACCACAGTTGGTTGATTTCAACAAGGAAAAGACATTAACATCTGCCAGCAAACAGTTAAATCAACAGGGCATGAAGAAGCTTCACTGGTCAGTAAATAAAAGTTAGAGTTCATTAAAAATAATTATTTTCCTACAAGCACATAATATTCAGAGTAGCTGGATATAAAAGCAGTTTATCACAGTAACACTGAAACTGCTAGATTAAATTTTAACTTCTCATAAAGAATATTCCAGTCCATAAAATGGAGTCTTTGAAGAAAATAGCACAAAAAAAGACAAGATAAATAGTTCACACACCAGAAAAAGAAAAAGGGATTTTCTAAAAAATCCAAAAGAAAAAATGCAAAAAAGAGAAGTTACATTGGATCATATTAGGCACTTTGACCTGATGTTGTTGCTAAATTTAACCTAAAAGATGACAATAATGTGTGGAGCAGATTTTCCCGACAGTCCATACTTGTTGAGACTGTTACGGTTCTTTTATTGACTGCCCAAGAATGAGTCGGAGAAATCTTCAGGTCCCAGATGAACAGTTTATTCTGGTCACAGTAGTTACAGCGCTGGGCTCAGAGTGACAGAGCTTCCGCAGGATCTCAGTCAGAGCGAGCCCTGATTTCTGGGTGTAATTCACATTTATCTTCTTTGGGCTGGGAGAGCCCCGTACAGAGGTTGGACTTACACGCAACCGAGTCTAATTGACCAGTTACCTCTGTAGTGAACAGGCCAACCACTGTTCACCTGAACTTACTGAAATGTGATATGAAACATGAATGAGTGTTGTTCTTCCGGCGTGTATCTACTGCAACAGACAGATTAGAGAGGAACTTGTAGATACGTTTGGTTCCGGCTTATCAAGTTAAATGTCTCACTGTTCTAATTAAATGAAAACAACCAGTTGGTTACATGAGTTCAGTGAAAAATACAAATCTAAGGTGAACAAGTGCAAAAGTACAACTCTAAAGAGAACAGAGCAAAAGGCAATCATAACAAGACATTTTACTTAAAACCGCATTCATCAAACTCATTGTAGCTCAAGAAAAACAGTCAGAGGATCACCAAAGTCAGTATGAATTCATCCTCTTGGGAACAGAAATATCTGTACAAAATCTCATGGCAATCTAGCCTGTTAATTCTAAGATATTCCAGTCGGGATCAAAATGGTGACTGAACCAACAGCACAATAACAATAATAGCTAGAAATGCAAGGTTAAAATAAAAGTGGCATATTTTCATAAAATCGTGCCTCTACAGCTCAGCTCAACTTTTACATTTAAAAACCATTCATGCCTTTTCTTCCTCTTCTGTCTTACAGCTTATGAATTCTTAAGAACTCTTGCGATTCAGTTCACCTTCATGGCCGAAACAGAGGTCAAAGCAAAGCTCCACTATAAGTGACTTAAACAAGACGCATTTATCATTGAGGTTGAGGGGGCTGGTGTGCACCCATTTGTCAAAGATTTGAACTAATCTGTTTCACACACATAATCCTGCGCATATTAAAACAAAGATGTGATTAAATCCTGTTCCTGTTTGTAAGCAGACTGATTGTCTCTGACCTCAAATTTCTGCTCCTCTGTTGATGTTTCATTTGAGAAATGGTGAGTGGGAGGTTACAGTCACACACTACCGATGACCTGCGATGGAAAAATTGAGTTACAAAATCCATTATTTCACCGGTTTTAAAAGAAAAATGCAGACAGATTGTACTGAAGAGAAAGGGAGCATGTACGAAGCAAATTTGTGGTGTCATTTTTTAGAGCACAGCTGAGACAAACAGCAAAGAAACAGACAGGAAAAAGGAGAAAACAATCAGTGAAATCTCAGAGAATTTCAATGAGGCAACACTTTACAGTCCCAGACATATTTCCATTCAGCAGCAGTATGAAAGGTCTGTGTGGCAGCGTTTTAAAGCAAGTGTTCCTGCACAAGAGAGGAAAATAAACCAAAGTTAGGTTGCGTTGTCTGATCATTTGTCTTCATAATCACTTTCTTCCTTCCCTGCCGCATTTTGACACTTCGTTAATTAGAACATATTGACAGGAAGGGACATTTGCATTGCATTTGAACGCTGACAATCTGCCTTCACAATCTTATTCAAGCTGTGGTGATGTGCAGCACCTGCTAATTTTCTTCCAGCCCGAAATCGAGTGATTCACTGCTGAGTGAACATAACAGCTGGGGTTTAATCTTAACAGTGTACCTGTAGGAGATGCTTCACTCAGCACCTCCAATCAGCGCAGTATGAAGACGAACATCCTGCAGAGCCCTGTGATGTGAGGATTGCGTGCGGAAAAGTGTTGACAAATGAGCTTAATAAGAGCGATATGAGCTCTGAAAACCAGACTGCATTAAACACCTGAGTCTTTTTGCATCCCCTCTTCCAGATCCTTATCCCACAACAATGCTGCCACCTGTCTGTCTTTAAGAGATGTTAAGCCTAAATGTATTACAAGGTAACTTGGCGAGAGAGAGTCTGTTAGCGTTTTTATGGCTGAAATGTGTCCTCTGTAAAAAGCAGAGATGTGACCCTGAAGTTCCCAAATTGGACAAACCTCCTCACTTTGCCTGTCCACGAATATCATAAACTGGATGAGGGACAATATTATGACCACACAAAAAAGACAAGAGGCAAGTTGAGGCCCTGCAGCTGGGTCAGCGGTCATAAAGTAATAATTTTTTACCTTAAAACTAAAATTACAGCTTCCCAGTTGGATCCCTCTGTCAACTAGTGAAGTCACAATTTATATGTCAGTTCAGATTCATGTAATATATGCTGCAAAGGAATTAAATAAGTGGAAACCCAAGATTAGTGTCACTGAATCAGTAATAATAATAATAATAATAATAATAATAATAATAACTTTATTTGTATAGCGCCTTTCATACAAGGTTTGCATCTCAAAGTGCTTTACAACAAAGAAACATCCACAATATGACAAGGTAAGAACACTAGCAAAAAAGACTTATTATATGCCTTGCCTACACTACCACAACCAGCACTACCATCACCTACCCCTGCCTCCCACCAACTGCACCAATAAAAGCGTGGTGGGGATACAAACCCTGGTTCGGGTAGGGGGTAGAAGTAGAAGAGGTAGAGTTAAAGATGAAAGTAGGGATGGGATACAGACCCTAGTTTGGGTAGGGGATAGAAAGTATAGAGGGTGCTGAAGGTGTAGCTGACCAAATCAGAAAACATGGTCTCAATCTCCACATCTGTCCTTGAAGTATGGCATTGTACAAGGCCAGAATTGTGTTTGTGTAGAAAATTATGATGTTGCAGTGAAGTCGACCTTTAAGGTTTTTGGTATAAAATGTCATCACTTCATCATTTTATCTTGTTTCCTGTAATGTATGTGAAATTTTGAGAGTATGAATTCTTGAGTTACAGGCAAAAAACATGTTTGATGAGTTGACCTTTGCCAAATCATAATCAGTTCATCCTTTGTGAACATTTGTGCCAAACTTGAAGAAATTTCCTCCATGAGATGCTGATTTGTAGACCAAAAACATATTTAGTGACATGAAATTTAAAGAAATTCAAGGCATATTATGGTTATGGAAATGGGACGATAAAAAGACAACCAAAAACATCTAGTTTCTCGCCACAGCTCTCCCTATCACACGGGCATTATAATAACAAAATGGCAAAATTAGCCAAATATTACTGACTACTACTATGACTCTTAGACCTTAGAAAACACACACATAATCCAGTATGCTGATCATTTGTAGCCTATTTTACAGTATAGACACAAATGGCAAAATGATTAACACATGAATAAATGATAAACCTTGATCTGGAAACTTTATTTTTCAGAAAAACAAATGAAAGAAATGCTCAATGCGAGACAGTGGCCTGGATGTTTTTGCTTCTGCCCTTTACTCACCCTGAACAGCCAATGTTCTAACTGTATGTTAGTAAGCAAACTAACAACGGATTGCATCCTGTGGGAGTGTATACTGTGAAATTAGACCTCAGGAAAAACACCAACTCATTCAAACTGAGAAATTTTCATCTCAGGCGGATGTGTCTTTGACTGTCTGGGCGAAATTATATTTGACTGGGTCCTTCTGTTGCCTTGTATGCAGTCACGCTGCCTCTATAACTCAGTCTGCACTCTGTCTGAACCATATATTCATAACAGGCTTAATGTCACGGTTCATTATGTGTTTTTATGTCAAATCTGTCCTTGGGCAAAAATACTGTCTATACAAACATTCCAACGTTGTAATAAAGCAATAAATCTGCTTTTAAAATTAGTTACCTAATTATTAACTTGTGAATGAGCAGCTCCAGACCAGAGATTCTGTAAGTAATGCATCTAGATATCAAAGACCCTGCTCCGTTTTCACTGTGGGCAACAACCCTCAAAATAAATCACCTGAATTATTACATTTTGATTCACGACCAAGAGAAAGAGGGTTTGTTAGACAGGAAGGGGTGTTTTATAGTCATAAAAATATAAAAAAAAATCTGCCCTCAATTAACAGCCATTTTCTCCACTGTAAATTAAAACCTCTTGACGGAACATTAAACTGATATACATTCAGTTCAAGCCTTTTTAATATTCAAGTGCTGCAACAAAGAAATAATAAGTGAAAAACTGGCAGAATCCTTGACCACAACCGTCATATATGTGTGTGAATAATGAGAGCTGACATCATCGCATGTAGTCATGAAGCATTTACTGTAATTGGGGCATTTACATGCATTCATCAGGGCAGAAAGGCTGTGAGCTGCTTTGGTTGCACATATTCACCATTTAGATTCTACTCAACACAAGTCATTTGTTTCAATGACATTATGGGGTATACACGATTAAACATGATACAGATTTTAAATAATAATGGCTGCCGAAATAGCATAAAATGTCATGGCTCATAGATACATGAGGAAACAAAACAACAGATGTGTGTTCACAGCTGCCATGTTGTTTATTCTGTCCATCCAGGAGAAGCATTAGCTCTTCTGCTTTATCAGATAAAATATAATCTCATGCAAAGTATCTCTTGGCCCTGAGTACCAGCATGAGCAAAGATGGTATAAACATGTTAAGATGTATGTTGAGTGGAAAAGTTCATTCTCAGGAAAAAGCTATTAATTGGACCTTGATATAAGACGCTTTTGTTAAAAAAAATCGACAAATAGTTTTAAATCTTACCTGTCAATTTAAACTACTACACTCCTGTAATGTGTGGTGTGCCTCAGGGATCAATTCTGGGTCCACTCATGTTCTGTTTACATGACCCTCCTGTACAAAACTATTAGGGCCCTCTGGTATCAGAATTAATTCTTCTCTCTTTCTTGTCAATGAATCACATGTATTAAAGTTTTTCAGTTTTTGACTTACACTGTTGCCATGGTGACACATTATTCACCAAGAAACAGGAAGCTGTTTCATTAAACATCATTCTCTGTCTAAGCAGATAACCCACTAAAAATCTGAGGAAAGGTCGTATTTATCGTTAAAGAAGGTCTGAAAGGCTGAAAACTGTAAGACAAAACATCTGACAAGTATTTTGAGTATATAAAATGTCTTTATTCCCTGAATCTGAAACAGGATTCTTTGCATTTGCACTAATCATTTCAGCTTTAGTCTCGTGGCTGATTTCTGTGTAAATAATGACACTGACATGCGTTGTGGGGTCATTCACAACAACAGGAGCCCCTGAGGAGTTGATCTGGCCATAACAATGGTTTTGGGTGCAGAGATACAAAACAAACAACAATATCAGGATGGAATATTCAAATGAACTAATTGTATAATAAAAACTATGACGTGTTATACAACTTAACTCATAATCACATATTATTCAGAGCCACAAAATCAAATGTCAAGATCTAAAGGCACAAGTTACACCACACACCTGAAGCGATAAGTACTAATATATAGTTGCAGCTAGTTTTGACTGTGGTGGTTTGGACTCTACTTGACTCGAACCACAATTCATTTTGGTCCCACGTCTATAGTTCTGCAAACAAACCTGGAATTGTTCTGGTTTTCCTCCAATAACAACGAATAATAGGTGGTTCTTGCATTACAGGGGGCTTTTAAAATATAATATTAGATTTTCTTTCCAGGTGAGGTGAAATTCTTTGAAACCTGTACTTTTTCAGAGGAGCATGCATGCAGTGAGGCTGCAGCATTATCAACAAGATAACCGATCTGCGTGGGAGTTAATGTGGCTGCCCTCCATTGTATTGGAACATGGCACTGAACTAAACATCAATGGATTTATTTCCTTATATTTGGTCACAGCATCAGATAGACATCGACTGTAATAGATTTTCCCCAAATGTCTTTAAAGATGTTTTAAAGATTATTTTTCAATATTTCCAACCCTATAAACATGGATTTTTTTCAAGTCAGTATCTTTTTCACTCACAAATTGGTTTCCACAAGTTTTCTCTTGAATAATTTACATTTATCTTCCCTTGAATGTCAACCATATACTTTGTACTGTAGGAAAAATCTTTCTATTTTGGTTTATTGTCCAGATCTCTAGATACTATTTATCTTGTTTCAGTGTATTTTTCCTTCTTACTGAGGTGTCAAAAATGCGCAAAAACTGAAAAACAGTTTGCCAAGCCAGTGATGAAAGAGGCCTGGAATGAAGCTCCGTATGGTGCTGCTGCTGGGGCAAAGGATGATATATCACAGTGCCTGTGCTTCATTAACTTCAGGTTAACTTTAGTGGAATAAGCAGGAAAGAAGCTGCTGAACTTCAGCTTATCAGTTGTTAAATGATTTTTTTTTAAAGCAGACTCAATATTTAGTAGTATTTTTAGTATTAACTAGAGTGCCACTATGCACTACTGTGTTGCATTGTTTTATTTTGTACAACTGCATATTACAGTTTGCATATTTAGGGCCTGCGAGGACCCTATTGGAATGCAAGGAATCATTATTATTATTATACGTTCTCCTGTCAAATGAATTGTATTTTTGAGAGGATAAAGATGCTCGAAAATGCATGAAAATTTGCACACACGTGCGAAGTGGTGAAAAAGTTGATATTTTATGGGACCTGCGCATGTGTTGGGACCCCCCTACAACATTTGGACAAATTAGCAACGTTTCACCTACATCTACGAAATTTGGTCGGCAAATGTACAAAAACGCCATACCCTAAACCCAACAGGAAGTCTGCCATTTTGAATTAATTGTTAGATCATTTTCAGGGGTTAGCTTTGTATCGAGGGTAAGTCCAAGAGAGCTCAAATTTCGGCAGTAACATGCCTTAATGATGAAAAGTCATAGAAATCTTCTGCAAAACTCAAAGGGCGTGGCCATGGCAGCGCCCTTAATTTTGATGCTTTGCCATGAAACAGGAAGTGCTGTCTAACTACCCTGTACATGCTCCAATCTGCCTCAAACTTTACATGTGTGATCAGAGTCCTGCCCTGATGGCATCCATATGCCAATATCCATTCACATTCATATCGCCACCTGGTGGCAACAAAAAAGGACATGCTTTACACTGATGTACTATTGTTAGCTAGTTCACCATATTAACCTCAAATGTGGTGACATGGTAAAGTTGCAGAATGTTAAAGTTATTAAATAGGGCACAATGGCAAGACAGACATCACCCGTGAAGACCCAGACAAACTGACATCACTGTCTACAGATCCACAGTTGACAAGCGACAAACCACGACCAATGACCATGTCTCAGAGAAACAACCCTAGCAGATGCCAAGGAGGATTTATTAACCCTCCTCAATGCGCTGCTCTTGAACCCTGTTTGCAGCTTTAATTATATTTAGAACTGTCAAATGAAGTGTGTGTGTGTATATACAAATACATACTGCACATTATGGCTTTTCATTTTGATTGATGATAAGATGAACAGCTGAGAGTTCACTCAACTGAATAAATTAAGTTCATAAGAAACAAAACTAACACGTAAGCAGAATTTCCATTATGCACCGTTATAGAGTTAAGACTCAGCAGAATCCTGTTTTTTGTTGTTTGAGAAAACGCACATGGTGGAAACTTGCTGTGTATCTAAGCTCAGTTAATGCAATTCAACTAGCTTTACACATTCCCAACTTATAAGCTGACGTTGAACTAATTAATCAACCAAAGTACAGTTAACTCATATTTTTCAGTCAGCAGGGGAACTTTTCTAACATTTCTAAGCTGAAGGAACTTAACATGATTTGGAGTTTACCCTCACATGCTCATAATTCTTCTGTCCATGCACATAGCCCAAATCCAATACAGGGAATCACATACAGAACATCCAGTGTGAATAATCACAGGTTCATTGCACCAGTCATGCAACAGCTGCCTGTGCTTCCCTGTCGAAATCATTGCACAACTTCTTCTTAAAGACTGACTTATAAACAAGTTGAGAAAGCACATACGTAGGTGGAATCATTACCCTGAAAAATACGAGCTAAATTAAATTCTTTTATCAGTATTATTCAGGATTTATTTGGTTCTGGGCAGGGAGATACTCCAAACAGGAGTCCAAGAAAGGGGAACTGGCAGGTACCCAACACAACAATTCTACCAACATCTGCTGCTAATGAAATGCAAAACACGAACAGCACCCTGGAATATGAGATGAAGGCAAAACACACAATTTCAAATGCTCAAAAGAGGTGACAGATAAGCAGAAGAGCAAAGAGGAAGAACATAAATATACATAAAAATATTTGGTTTTTGTGAAATTTACCTGGATGAACCACTAGATGGCAGTAAAAGATAAAAATCGATTGTGCTCTGAATTCAACAGGAAAAACATCCTCAAACTAAACAGTGGCATTTCCATGAATCCTCATATTGTTTATCAAAAATATAAAACTAGACACCTTTAATGCAAATGTTAAGAAGCAGGAGTTAGAGAGATTGTGAGTTTAATAATACAAAACAATAATCGACCAGTTTATTGACTTTCAGACTTTTTTTGTGAATCGTTATGTAATGATTCACTAAACTGTAGCCTCTCTCTGCTTTGTCAGCTCTCACCGAGTCTTAAATACAATACAAACAATCATTTATCATCTACAATCAAGCCCTTACCTCGGCAATGTTTTTGTTTGGCATTGTTGAGTTTGATAATCATGATGAATACTGTATCAGTATAAGTGGATTCACAGCGTGCGAGGAGTTCCGACTTTGCGCTGCTCTCTCAAGCTTGAAACTCATTTCTCTGCTGTAATTGATGCTTTGTTTGCGAATATAATGACTTTGCTTTATTCAGAGAGATGAAGCACTAATTTCAAAGAGGGCACAGATACACGCTGCTATCAATACATGCATTTCACACATACCCTCAAACACAACACAAACAAGCAGGCTTTTACTTAATTTATCGCTGCAATCCTTACAGGTGACACAACTGATCTTTGCCCATCTCATCAATCCTGCCTTTGATATAAAGCAGCTGGTACCACTTACATCATCATATTTTAACACATTGTCAAATAAGCAGTGACACGAGAGAATCTGCAAACTGCAAAAAAACAAACAAACAAAAAAACTCCAATCCAGAACTTTACAGAAATGCCTTTGTTTATTTATTTTTTATAATACTAATAATAATCTAACTTCTATTGATCCCCTTGGGGAAATTCCTTCTCTTGTAATCGTGTAATCCTGAAATCTCCTATTCAAAGTTAACCTTAACTATACATTAGGGTTGGTCCCGAGAATTCAAATAGCCGAATTTTGATATTCAAATAGTCGTGTGCACCTCCGCCAGGCACCGCCGAGCGCCACCAAGGCTCTAGTATGCGGACCTACCAACTCTGATGTCACGCTTCACTTCACCCGTGTTAGTAAATGAATAATTCTATTCTAAGTCAGTCGACGCCCAGTTAATGTAACAAATCAGGCAAACACTTCTATTGAAGTCTGAAGCCTTTACTGTGTATACAATTGTGTGAGAACAGCAGAAAACAAGGACGCAAAGGTAAAATAATTAGTTAGTTCCCTGTGTAACAGAGTTAGAAATTGCCTCATTTGAATTTCTGCAAAATTAATGTGATTGTCATATATATGTCATGTAAACGCCACCTGGTGGGTAAAACCGCGCAACTGCAGCCGCAGGACTCTAAGCGGGTTGCCGTAGCCACCTCAGCAAAGGAAAACTCTCCCGAGCTGAAGGTGGGTGTGTGTG
>OMNN01062637.1:0-15982 GCA_900302755.1 Chromis chromis | reverse complement strand
ACCAACTCTGATGTCACGCTTCACTTCGCCCGTGTTAGTAAATGAATAATTCTATTCTAAGTCAGTCAACGCCCAGTTAATGTAACAAATCAGGCAAACACTTCTATTGAAGTCTGAAGCCTTTACTGTGTATACAATTGTGTGAGAACAGCAGAAAACAAGGACGCAAAGGTAAAATAATTAGTTAGTTCCCTGCAATAACAAAAAAAAAAGGGGTTTGAAAAAAGCATAGACTATTAATTTTGTTATATTAAGTCCTTAAAGGATGTATATTACTGTAGTAATAACTGATTCTGTTTTACTGCTTTAATGTCTTTAATTCAGCTTTAGTTATTGTTATTATTTTTCGCCAATGTCAAATGTGTTCCTTGAATAAAGTGTATTACTACTCATATTCAGTTTGATTACATTATTTAAAATCTGTTATGTGTGCCTTGTTTGTGTTGCTTCCATGTACAGACTGTTAGGTGGGCATCTTGTTAAACAAGACTAGTGCTTGGATTGTTTTCACCTCCATACAACGTGCCAAAATTTAATACAATTATAACTGCGGTGTTAATTCTGGTAAAATAAACACAATATGTTCAACAGACTGTCAGCATGGAAGCCAGAATGGAAGAACATCTCAAAGAAAGTCCTACATGAGGCTGGCAGCTCTTGAAACTTATAGATAAAAATACAAAAAATCATATATAGTATCATGTAAGTGCTCCTGAAACCTTGATTTATTAGTAACCACCATGCAGCTGTACAGTACATATCAAGGCAGATGCTCTCTGCTCCCTTTGGCTTCTCCTTCTAGTTTAGCATTTTAGTTAATTCCCAGACTTCTGTGTGCTGACTCAACACATTTTGATCCCAGCAGCCTTTGTTGCTAATCTCATTTAATTGAATTAGACATGAAGCTTCTCCTCAAATTTTTTAATCCTCAAACAGAATCAGCCACACTTGAGTCAGAAGCCCACTTATGCATTCCCATCTAATGCTGACGCTCACTTGACCACTGCTCTGTGCTCTGGGATAATTACGGTGCCCGGGTTGCTGATTAATTTAGAGAAAAATTCAATTTCCTAGATGCGTTGTGCAGCTTCCGCTCTCATGACATTTCCCCTGTCACATAACTGTCAGTTTAAACCAGTCAAGTTATACGCTTGGCAGTTTAATTTGCATTTTACAAGGATGCTTCATTGCTGAACCGGGAACTCCCCAACCTCCTGCACTTCAATCACATATATGACCAATATGGACTGAATCAGACATATTGTGGGTGCAAGGAATCAGGTTTACCTTTCACCTGACAACACAACACTGAGCATTTAAAATGGACAATATCTTATCAGCAGATGTAGAAATGCTATAGATGTTTAATTCTTCGCACACCGATCAACTGCAATGCACTGGCTCTGCACTTACTTGCTGTTAAAGCCAAAACTCTGTTCTATTTGCCTTTTTAAGATATGTTTTTTTAACTGTGTGTAATGGTTCAATTGCAGTCTAGGAATATTGCCAGACATTTTAATTTTGCCCCCAGAAACAACAGTGCTAATGGCACTGGAGAGCGAGCACTTAACCTTTCTGTTCCAAAACAGAACTAATGGATCTTATTCCCTGATTAAATAGCTGTTAAGTGTTTACATAAAGTATGAACTTGTTTCAAAAACAGTTGTAGATAATGGATGGTACGCTTAATGTTAGACTTCCTCGCATGGTACAGAACAGAAATAATAATAATAATAATAATACATTTTATTTGTATAGCACACTTTAAAAATCAGGCAACATCTCAAGGTGCTTCACAGGACGAAGAGTTTAAAAGCAAAAACTAAGCATCAAAAGATCAAAGATACTCCAACAGAGCCCTATTTAAAAGCAGAGTAGAACTAGAATGCACTCAAGCGAGATGCAGACCCACGCCGAGTTTGATTTTCCTATCTGTATTTGTTCTCGAGGTATCGTGCGGACATAGCCACCCACACACTCGCATACATGCTCGCATACATACAGACAGGCAGACGGCAGTGACCGCCATACCCACAGCCCGACTTTGTTGGCGTGGCTAATAAGTGAGTCTTTAGGCTGCTTTTGAAGGCAGCAAGGGAGTCTGAGGCCCTAATAGAGCCTGGGAGCTGATTCCAGAGGTGTGGCCCCAGTACGGAGAAGGCACTGTCCCCCATGGTTGTGAGCTTAGTGCGAGGAATAGCAAGGGAGTTCTGGCTGCTAGACCTGAGGGACCGAGATGAGGACTGAGGGGAGAGGAGGTCCTGAAGGTATGTCAGGCCACAGCAGTTACACATGCAGGAGAACCTTGAAAGTGATCCGCTGGGGTATTGGCAACCAGTGAAGGGAGTGGAGGACTGGGGAGATGTGTTGTGTTTTCCTGGTTTTGGTGAGGACATGGGTAGCACTGCTTTGGACATACTGTGACTTCTGGATGGTTTTAGAGGGAAGGCCTGCCAACAAAGAGTTACAGTAGTCAGTGCGGGAGCTTATGGAGCCATGGACCTGTCTTTCAGCATCGGGTTGGGAGAGTGAAGGTCGGAGCTTGGAGATGTTCCTCAGATGGTAGTAGGCAGTTTGGCAGACCGTTTTTATGTGGGCATCGAATGAAAGTGAAGAATCAAGTTTTACTCCAAGGCTGGTGACAACCGAGGACAGAGGGATGGAATGATTATCAACAGTGATATGAGCGATGCCTGCCTCGTTTGTTAAATAGCATTAAATGTCACTTTCTTGTTGTTTTTGCATGTCTGTGTGTACATGTTTAAGCAAAGAAAAACTCTTTATCTCCCTTTTAATAACCTTAAACTGCAGTAAAACATATTTAGAATTCTCGAAATTTCACCTCACATCTCATGCAGCGGGCTGCACAGTGGCTCGGTTGTTAGCACCGTCGCCTCACAGCTAGAAGATCCAGGTTCGCGTCCCGGTTAGGACGCCTGGGATCTTTCTGTGTGGAGTTTGCATGTTCTCCCTGTGCAGCGTGGGTTTTTACCGGGTACTCCTTCTTCCCACAGTCCAAAAACATGCTGAGGCTAAATGATTATTCTAAATTGTCCATAGGTGTGAATGTGAGTGTGCTTGGTTGTCTGTCTCTGTGTAGCCCTGTGATAGACTGGTGACCTGTCCAGGGTGTCCCCTGCCTTCGCCCGAGTCGGCTGGGATAGGCTCCAGCCCCCCAGTGACCCTACAGAGGATTAAGCGGTGTACAGATAACGGATGGAGATAATGAATGGATCTCATGCAGCCACTTAAACTGAGTAACTTGTTACCCACATTTCTATTCTGTATACGAATGCAAATGAAAGGAAAAAGATGTTAGCACACCAGCTATGTTAGAGGTTGGAGACGCCACTGATGATAAGACAGGATGCAGTTGGAGGCAGCTGAGCTCAAAATGTAAAGATTTGCTTTGAGAAATGAGGATGGGCAGGACTGGATATGAGCATATCAGAAGGACAGCTCAGATCTGACAGTTTGAGGACAAAGTAAGAGAGGCAAGCTTTAGGAGATGGAGGACAGATCAATGTCTTCATTCCACTTAATAAATTAGATTTTTTTCTTTCTTGTTTTTTTGGAATCACACTATCCTTGATGCATTGGTAAAATGCTATTATTTCCAGTAAAGTTAAAAAACTGAGAACCTGGGTATGTTTCTTGAAGGTTGCTAAAGATAAAGGCCAAAGCGCAGGTTTATGGATCTGATAAGAGAGGACATGCAGGTGGCTGGTGTGATGAAGGAAATGGAGAGGACTGTGGTGACCCCTAATGGGAGCAGCTGAATAAAGTAGAAATGAGTGCAAACTTAAAGCTTGCAACCCCCTCTAGTGGATACAGGCATGATATTACAGCAAAGCTCACATTGTTATCATCCCTGAAACATGTATGGAAATTATAAGTTTGCTGCTTCCAAGCTTCATTTTTATTTTATTTTTTTAAAAGTGCAACAAACACTGTTTATTACATTAAAAAAAATGAAAAAGTACAGAGGAGAGGCAGTGGGGACTTTTCTTTAACAATAACTGATTCCTATAATTGTTATTTAATTCAAATATGTGCTAATAATAAAGGAAAATAAGCATTTTAATTGCACGTTTAACAAGGCTTATGAAGAAGCAGTGTCAATTGTATTTTTTGTGATTTTTTTCTAAATCATATGTTGATTGTTTTGCAAATGGAAGAAAAGTTGGCACCTAAAGCAGCAAGTGTGTGATGGCATTGGTAATGAGTTGGGCTGGAAGTGAAGCTTGTCTCAGTGTAGTTTCACAGAGGACCCAGGACACCTGTATAATCTATTTATGTATTTATTGCTTTTCTTTTTTACTTCAAGATTTATTTCATAGCCATATTTATGGACCCTGTGGGGTTTACTGTGGGGTATGTGTTAAAAATGGTCTTTTTGCACTGGTCAGATTAAATGAATGCATCATACTAGGCTCAGTTGATAGACAGGTCCAAATATGTTAGCTTGCAACAGCACACGCATCAAATGAAAGTTAAAAGTCACAAATTATCGTGTGTTCCTCTCGGGCGGTGAAGAATATGGTTATTTTGGGCGGTATAGTTTTCCCCTGTAGCCGTTGTCAAGTCTGACCCGTAATACCACAGGTGAGCCCCTTAACTAAACTGTGGTCATGTGAGCCTTTATAGTCGTCATCAAAATAAAACATAATAATGATTTAAAAGCATTACATTTTTAACCAAAAATTAATTTCAGAGTGGTGTGTTTTTAAAACTACTTAAAAATATATATTTTTAAATTATTTATTGCACTTTTAATCAACCTCAGTGACCGTGTGAATTCAAACATTAATGAAATTATGACATAAGATATAAAAAAAGAAACTTGTAATAGAAATCTCAATAAGACCTGGCAATTACAAATGTCCTTTAAATTTTCTTTTCTAATTATTACATTTAATTATTCATTAATTTATCCATTTATTGTTTTTTAATTTGAGGATTTATTTCATGTCCTTTAAAAAACAAAGACTTATCTATCTAATTATTACATTTAATTATTAATTTATTCATCCCCTTACTGCTTTTTTTTACTTGAGGATTTATATAGAAGTCTCTTGAAGGTTAAGGGTCAGGGCTAAACTTGGCACTATTTTGTCCACACCTCTTTTGGAGCTCAACTAAAGCGGAACAATATGTTTTTTTTTCTTTATAGCAATCAAAAACATTTCCCAGTATTACTTCCTTATTCATACGCCATATTGAAGCGGTGTAGAACACAGTTTTAAGTACTTTGACATCTTAAATGTAAAAACTAATGTGTACAAACGAGGCTCCACCGTGCTTCAATTTCTGCAGCCGTGACGTGTCGCCTGTGCGTGCTACGTCACTGGCATGCGTCTGTCTAAAATGTAAACAGTCCTGCTGCAGCAGCTGCAGCTTCAGTGTTTGCTAACATGAAGCGCCAGCATATAATATTTCACGCCGAAGATCTTCCAGTCGTCGCTGCATAAGTTATTACTGTTAATAATCCCAGAAGCTATCACATGAAGTTTTAAATTCTTTTTTGGGGCTTTACAAGGACGCATCAAATTGCTGTCATAAAGCTAATCTTAGTGTAGAAGCTAGTTCAGCTAGGTAGCTCTCAGATGTGTTTCACACCGATTCTGCTGCTACATTTTTAAAGCTAAAACTTCTCCCCGCTCCGTGCTGAAATGGTGCTTACCTTGGTGAGCCTTTGTGCCAAAGAGGTGGTGAGTGACCACAGCTCGTCGCCCGGCTGGCTGAAGTGGGTTCCCAGGGAGCTGTACCGACCGCTGCTGGAGGCCGCGTTTGCCAGCTGCAGACCGCTGACGGTGGGTGAGCTGGTGCAGAGGTGGCCTGAACGCACACTACGGGTCGGAGGACGGAGGAAGCAGGGGCAAACTGCACCGAACCGACTCAGCATTCAGGCCCTTTTATTGGCAGTTGTCAGAGGACTGTCTGATCAGAGGTGAGGAGTAGTTTGGATCATAATTTGTAATATCAGCGTTGTTTCTGTGAGCAATCTTTAAAACTTGTATTTCTTCTCTAGGTGTTCGCTGCAAATACTAGACCTCTGTGGACTCCAGGGAGATGAGGGAGGGATGGGAGACCCGATGGGAGGCTGGTCCCTAACTGTAGCCCTTTGCACCATGGTCGTTCAGGCCAGAGCTGGAGCTCAGAGATCACAGAGGAAAGAAGGGGAGTGGGAGAGAAAACGGTTCTCAGCTCTGGAGAGAGACAGAGATATAAAAAGAGAGAGGGGACAGAGGAACACGGATGAGACAAGCGATGACAGAGAGAATATTGGATCATCTGGGCTAGTGAGTGAAGAGGACCTGAGTAAAGGAGTCAGGAGGAGGATAGAGATGGAGAAGAAAAGAGAGACATCAATGACAGGATCAGGAAGCAGTAAAATTGAGACTGAAGAAAAAGAGGCACATCGTGATGTTTTGGTGCATGTGAGAGCTGATCTTTTTGTCAATGCCCGCTCCTGGGAGCGTGTTCGCGTGGCTTTGAGCACATCAGGACCCCTAAAGCTTCAGTGCAGATATCTACGTGTGGAAGAGATTTCGGTGTCCCATATCAGAAACCTGCTAGACCTGCTGCCTCGCAGAGGTCTTCTGGGCATCGATGTTCGCTACAGCAACCTCGGGGTGGCAGGCTTTGCTGAACTGCTTCCTTTGCTCTCCCCATTCCCTTCACTGAACTCCCTCCGTCTGCACTACTGTAACTTAGACTTTCGCCGAGACCACCTTCGCCAGGAAGAGGCACTGAGGGATCTGTCACAGGGCCTGGCACACCTAAAAGAACTGCGACGGCTCAGCCTCACTGCACTGCGCCTGCCTGGTCAGCTACGTGTGCTGCTTAGGTAAGGTCTATTTCCCCATCATATCTGTTCTAACTTTGTACCTACCAGTTGAGCCTAGTACATAGCACATTGTAAGGTTTTCTTCAAAGCCCTATGTTATGATATTTGTATTTCTGAGAAAATAGCATCTGACGGAAGTTAATCTTAGATTTAGAAAAGAGAAATAGAGCCTATTAAATGCATATGTGATGTTTTGTCCTTATGATTAGACAAACAGCCAACCGCTGGTTTTTATCATCATTTCCTGACATAAATTTAAAGTTTAACAAGTTAATGAAAAAAATTAATCAGAAGAATAACTGACAGTGCTAACAGTCATTTGCCAATCTCCAACTACTTAAATTGAAATTGCAGTTTTAAAAAGTTGGAGACCATCTCTAATTCCTAATTTAAACCAATTTGGCAGCCACCTTTAAACAAAGAGCACAAAGTGTTAAATCTCTACAATGAGTATTTGAACTAAGTAATAGTGTTTTGCTCCTCCCTCTTCTTTCACAGCTCGCTGCCTCAGCCTCTAGAGATCCTGGAGCTGCCCTATTTGAGCCTGAGTCCAGCTGACCTTGCCTATCTGTCCTGCAGCCATCATGCTTCTACGCTGCAGCAGCTGGATCTAAGTGAAAACCGTCTGGATGAAAACACTCTGACTTCCATCCGCCGCCTCCTCTCCCAGGCTTCCAGCAGCCTGCAGCACCTCTCTCTAAGTGGCTGTTGTCTGACTGATGGCCTGCTCGGGCTCCTGCTGCCCTCACTGGGCGGATGCTTAGCTCTCAAGAGCTTGGCTTTGGCCCTGAACCCTCTCTCCATGACTGGCCTCATGGACCTGGTGAGGATGGCTGTGAGAATGCCCTCCCTGCGACAGCTACTCTACCCCAACCCCCTGGAGGATTACCAGCCGGGCCTTCCTGATCTCCCCTCCAGCGCTCAGCTCTTAGACTGGCCTCTGGATGAAGCCACAGACATAAACATGACCAGCAGCCAACTCAACAGGGTGCTGATTGACAGCGGACGCTCTGATCTCCTCCTGACCTGCGACCTGCTCAATTACGATAAAGATTTGGTGGACTAGAGCAGAGGTCAGGGGAAGAACACCGGTGCTTTTTAGGTCACTCGCCGACATACCAGAGCAATGTACACAAGCCTGACAATCAAACGGTCACAGAAAATAAGTACTTAAACATTTGTGCCTTTTCTCTGTGACTGTCTCATGAGAAATGTTTGATTCATTTAAGCTTTTTTCAGTTAAAAACAGGCAAATCAAAGTAGAAAGACGTCGGACATTGCAACGCTAACCTCCACCAAGGTAATCTGCTTTAACTATTGTTGTCAGTCAAAACTGTCTGGTTTAGATGACAGTTTGCATTAATGGGGGTCACTGGGCTGTCAAATCAAGTTTTTCAAAAGTGAAATGTAACACAAAAAAATGTACACATTGTACTGATGCTGTGCTACAGATAGACCTCTTGAGATTTGGTGTATACACACAAATGTACTGTACAAAACTACTATTCACTCTGCTAAATGGTGGAGACACCAATATGCCATTCAATCAGAAGGTGCTGCAATACTTTAATAAATACACTTGTTGGCTGTCGAAATCACAAGTGTAGCATTTTAGTTACTGCTGGTCTTCTACCAAAAATTATTAAAAATCATTTATTAAACGTTTACCAGGATAGTTAAGTACAAACCATTCATTTAATTACAGTGTCTGATCAGTTTGCATCACGTGCGAACTACACGCAAACAAAAAAAACTACAAATTTGAAGCAGGTTTTATTATATATATGAAATGAATGTAACTCCAAATGAATTCTTTTTTTAAATTGTGTCAACTTTTTGTCTTTTTTTTTTTGTTTTATTCAGTAATATGCTACAATGTTTGTGCTGTTAATAATCCACATATTTTTCACGCTGTATTTCTTGAATGTTTGTTAAGCTTTCTGTATTCTTTCACCAGCAACAGGAAATGAGTTTACCAAATCAGCCTTCTGCGTGCCACCAAAATGCATTTACATACTGAAAGTCACAGAATAAATCAGTTACAAACCAAAGTTTTGAGAGCAGTTTAATTGTTTAAAAGTGTGTTACAGGTGTTACTGGGATTGCTACAGACTACGCTGAGAAGCATCATCTGTAATACTCCACCCAGGACTGATGTTGAATGAAGTAACGTCGAGCTGAGCTCCTCACCCAGTCCTCGTCTGAGTAGGTTTGAAATGGGCTCAAAGTGACTCGAGGTAACGGCAAACAGATGAAGTTGGGGAAGTGCATGAGGAAGGGACGATTTCGCAGAGGAGGTAGAATTATACCTGAATAATCAGAAAGATATTAGATGTTCATTTGCAGAAGTAAGCCATCATATTTAATTGGAAGTCTTACAGTGACTTCTCACCTGGTGGCCTGCGTGTCCTGGCCATGCTGTACGTCTCACCTAGACGAAGGATTGGTTGGGAACTACTACACAAACAGAAAACGAAACATAACAAAATTGTACCAGTCTATCATTATTAAAATAGGAATCTACTATATGCACAGGACTTTCACATACCAGTCATACGAAGGCAAAAGCACTGTGTTTTTGCGACCAGCAGGTGCAACAGATCTGGCTTTCCTGTACTCTTCTTTTTGCACAGAGCAGAAATAATTCAGTACATCCACCATACTGAAGGTTAAGGGTTTCCAGTTTGCTGTACTCCTGAGGTACAGATACCTGTTATGTTCCTGGTAGAGTGGGAAAGAAGAGGGGAAAGCAGTTAATCAAAGCGAGTGGCAGTCAATCAACAACAATGTGACCAGCTCTCATCTACTCCTATTTAGAGGAGTGAAGGTCAGAGTGAAGGACATCAGGAACAGTGGAGAGCTGATTCACAGAAAGAGAGCACCTGTTCCCACCTTATGTCACACAGAAATACTTCAACGGATGGTGACAGCGAACAGCAAATATGCTCCATTGTTTTCCTGATGTAAATGTATGTAGCATAAAGAGATAAAGATTTAAATGTCTCAGTTACTTTATATTTGCAGATCCATAACTCCAGCCAATAATCTGCTCTGCCATGGAGGCTGTTCCAGGTGTCCGACTCGTCCTGCAGCTCCGAGTCCCAGGTCTCCAACTCAGGCCACAGCCACTGCTCGGCCTCATCCACACCTAATTCTCTCAGAATGTGCAGTACTGCCCTCCTATTAACACAACC
This sequence comes from Chromis chromis, assembly GCA_900302755.1. Taxonomy (NCBI): domain Eukaryota; kingdom Metazoa; phylum Chordata; class Actinopteri; family Pomacentridae; genus Chromis; species Chromis chromis. The sequence continues at coordinate 5,938 of OMNN01062637.1, read as the reverse complement.
ACAGCATAATACAAACCTTAAGTCATTTCACAAAGTATAAATACAAAAATTAAATACAAAGTTTTTAACATTGATTGACTCACCGCAGGCCTAGTTTTTTATAGGCTAGAAGAGTTAGAAGTTTCTTCACGAGATCACAACTGGCAGATTTCAGACGCACCAACAGCTTTAACATTTCAGTGAGCATAGTTCGTTCCACAGGCGACTGAAACACACACATAAAATCAATCACAACCTAATAACCAATGGCTCATACTGCATAATCTGGATCTTACAGTACCAAGTGATGCTGTGCGAATTTGTGCAATGAGTCAATGAGGCCTTGGTAAAGCTTGTCTATATCCTTTAAGAGCCCCAGGCTGTGCAGGGCCTGCACTGCAGTGAGGATCTTCATGTTGGATGGGATGCTGCAGGTTTGCAGATGGTTTAGCAGCTGCAAGCAGAAGTCGTCCGGAGACAGGGTGCTCTGGATGCTCTGTACACATGTATATACACTTCAAGATGTAAACTTGTACCAAACTTTATGCATAACAGTAATTGCAGATATCTTTGCGTTATTCTACCTTTTTATCAGGGAACAAGCCACTAAACCATTCCGTCTCTGCAAACTGTTTGAGAAATGTTGGCACTTCAGGGGAGGGTTCTCTCTGTGGAGGTGGTGTTGGGGTCCTTGGACGAGGACGAGGACTAGGACTAGGAGTAGGACTAAGATGAGGACGAGGTGGAGCAGGAGTTTGAGGTTTGGGTTGCTCTACCGGAGAGATGATCTCTGGAGGCTACAGGAACAAGTCACACAGAAATAAGAGCTACTGCTCCAGTGTCATGTGTCTTAAGACAAGATAAGATAAAACTTTATTATCACCGAAGGAAATTGTTTTGTCAGATACTGCTCAGAAAACAAAATTTAATAACATTAGCAAATGCAGTGCCTAGTAGAAAAGACAAGATAAATAAATAAAACTGAGACAATACTCTTATCTCTTCGTCCTTCTCCACAATGACGGGTTTCTTGGGTATGACTTTCTTAACAGGCGGTGGCTTGACTTTTATTACGGTTGCTGGAGCCTTTTTCTTCAGCACTTGTACACTTTGCTCCTCGTCATTCTAATATATTGAAAACACACAAACGAACAACTCAAACATTTAAATATCAAAGCCACTAAATTCTACTTTGCATTTTAATCTGCTCCTGTGAGCCACTTTATTCATTCAAACAAACACCCAGAGTGCTGTAGTTATGTATATATAATAGTTTATACCTTCTTTTCCTCCACAGGTATTGCAGGAATGTTCGGTTCAGGTTGAGGGCGGACGTCCTCCTTTACCGTAGGAAGGTTACATGGCCTGATGTCATTTGGTTCAAATGAAAATTCATCTAGATTAAAGGTGTCCTCAAAATGAACCTGTAAACAGAGTATAAGACCATTGACAACATAAGTCTCTCTGCATAATAAAATGTGAAAAAACATTTCCTTTTCTGCAAAATAATCCTTACAGATGATCTTTAAAGGCTTTAAGACAAAGAAACTTGCAGGTTGATACCGTGTTTACACCTGCATAATTAGAAGTGCCCTACAATGTCTGCTGTACACGGTGATGGCTCAAAGAAAGCTTGAAGTTAAATTAATTATTTCTGCATTTTGTTGAAACTGAAGATAAACGAGTGGATTTAGGAGAGGAGAAATAACCTTAATTTTGAGTGGAAGGCCATATATTATTTGCATGTAGTGATCAAACGCTTCCTTCTTGGTTTGCTCCGTACTGGGAGGCTTCCCTTTTTTGCATTTCACTGTGCCTTGCAGGAGTGCAGCTAGGTGCATGCTCGGGGTCACTAAGCTCTCCTGAAACAAGACAAGTGAAAAGGATATGAACAAGTTTTCTGAATAAAGTTTGTACATTGTCTCAGATTCTACTTTTATACACACACCTTCTGTTCTGGCTCAGTCAATAATTGATCCCTGGTGCCTGCTTGTGATTCTTCTTCTTCTTCATCTTTGGATAAGCTTGAAATCCTGTTTGCACCAACATTGCTCTTAGCTTACTAGGTCATTATTTTTGCATTGTTTTTAATATGTAATATGTATGAATCTAACCTTCTTTGGTTGTATGTGTCTTTGCTCTCAGGGATAGGCAAGTCAGGAGGAGGCTCAACACAATAAGAGTAAGGGAGCTGTAGAAATTAAAAGGAAATACAGAAGCATTACTGTGAATGTTTTAAGCTTTGAAAATAAACTATCATAGCCATCCATCCAGCTGAATGCCGTACTGTTTGTCTGTAGTTCTGTGGAAGGAACCTTGCACAGTTCATCCTGTACAGGTCACCTCTGAAGCCGAAGAACAGTTCTCCTCCAAACCCACCATATGCAAGACACTCAGGGGCTGCATTCAGCTGGAGTGTCCTAGAGGGTTCACAGACACAAATAACATGCAGCATGTAGAAACACTGTGAACTACCGGTTGCTTTTCACTTTATAATGCAATATATCAGTGACAAGTCCTGAACTCCAACCTGATGAGATGATTCTCCTTGTTCCAGATATGTATTGTCTTATCTAGACTACTGGAAACAAACACGTCCAGATCAGGAAACGCACACAGTCCTGCATAAAATAAAACACATTCAAACACATGGGAACAAGAACACAATCCCCAGCATGTAATTTATTAGCAATACAAACTCTTTCTATGACCTGTGAAGTGGTCTGAATGTCCTTCTGTGGGCTGGTAATCTGTTTGGCTCTGGTTGAGTAGGTTGAATTGCTTCAGGCTATAGGAGCCACCGTTGGGCTCTTGAAACATTAGGGCCAGCTGAGGACCCAGAGCTGACAGGTAGACGTGAGGCTGACCACAGTGCACACTCATATGTTTGGTGAGACACTCCCTGATGTAAGGGTTTACTTTCCACACCACCACTGTCAAGTCCTCACCTTGACAAATTGGGATAAAGTCATCAAATCATCAGTGAAACGCATACAAAAGGCATAAAAGTTAGATTTAGAAATACCTGTGGAGAGGAGGTAGTTGTTCTCAGGATACACCTGCACTGTGGTGACTCTTTGTCCATTGTGTGCTGGAGTCCTGTACAAGACTTTCCCATCATTCATTTTCAGAACACTCACACAGCCTCCACTTTGGCCAAGAATGATGAAAAACCTGTGTCAGACACATAAATATAATCAAATTTATGGAAAAAAAAATTGGATCTTTTGGCACCACTGAATATTTATTCTGAAAGGAAGATTCGCACTTATTCTTGGCATCATCACGCACTGCCTTGTTCCTGTGACTGCAGCCCCTCCTGTCCTGTAAACTCCTCCACTCCTCTAGAGCTTTCTCTGTTTCTGCCACATAACTGTAGAGTACCAGACAGCAAGCTGGGCCAGGGATCGGCAGACTCCGGGCATCATTTTCTGACACATAGTCCCTCTGCTGCCAGGGCCCCTGGCCTCTGCCTTTCCATTCTCGCATCAAAGTGATTGGATTAGTGAGTGTGTTGGCTTGGAGCACTGTACCTGCCTCAGTCAAGGCAAGCAGAATCTCTTTGTGCATGCAGTAGTCAGCACACAAAATCTTGTTCGTTGCCTTGAAAGAGGTCAACACTGCTCCTGTTTTCGCAGCCACAAGAGTGATATTACTGTTCTCACTGACACAGAGGACTCGTGTAGGGTAAGGAGCAGGGAGGTGTGACACTAGGATTTGTCTCAGTGGAGCACCTTTATCCCCTCCGAGTTGACAGTGGAGGGTGTATAAAGTTCTGATGGTCCAGAAGTCAACCCCCTCGTATGAGAAAGAGAAGAAGGTATCTCCTTTTCTGGTGCCTCCGATGTACAAAGGAGTGTTTTTCTGCTCTGTGTGGATGCAATCGACTGCTTCACCCTCTTCCACATTCCAGAAACGGATTGTACAATCCACTGAGGATGATATCAGCATGCTTAACTCAGAGCAGTAGAACAGGGAATTCACCACATCTAAATACAAAGGAGCAAACAGAAAGCAGAAAAAAATCAACATGACGTTCAATTATCAAGACGCAGAAACAGAAATGTGGAGTGAATTTACCATTATGTCCTGAAAAAGCCACACGTAGCTTCCAGTCTGGACTCCACACTCTAATGGACCGCTCTTGGTAAGCAATGATCAAACAGTCCAGTTGAAAGCAGTACGCCATTGCAGTGACATTCCTGTAAAACACAACTGGTCACATTGAAGTCTCCCTCCACTACATGCACTCATTGTCCACTTTATTAGGCAAAATTTACCAATTTATTGCAATTCAATACAGCAGCTCTGCCATGAATTCAACCTTTTCAAAGCTCAATATGTCAAATGTGTCAATCCAATCACATCTCCAAATATAATATCAACAATACTAATAGTAATACGTACCTTAATAGACCATAAACAGTGGGACATTAGTAGTACCTTAATAACAAACTGCATACGACTGTTTAGGTGTACCTAATGAAATGGCCACTAACTATATTTCACCTGCATCCACACACACCATTTGCGGACAGTCTCCCTTTGCTCCAAAACCTTCCCGGCATCAAGGTCGACCACCGTCACGACCTTTCCACATGCAACAAAGGCTCTGTGGGGCCTGTCGGATCGCGGAGGGGCCAGTGCCAAGTGGGTGAAGGATCTGTGCTGCAGCCCCTCTTGTATCTTCACCTTACACCTCATGAGCATCACCGACCACACACACACGTTCCCCACACCTGCAGTCACCAACTCTGTGGAGTGCTCTGCGGCCTGACACACTCTTATGTCCAAGGCATCGTCAGCAGCATTCAGAGGCCGTAACTCGCTGTCTAAGAGTGTGAAGACCGGCCCGGGGCCCCATCCAACTAGACAGCCAGAGATCTTCGTAGCAGTCAAGCCCATGAAAGGTAAGTGTGCTGAGAAATTCTGCTCGCAGCTATCAGTTTTGTAAAGGCAGACTGTGTTGTCTGAGTGGAGGCTAATGAACGCTGCAGAAGCCTCAGAATACATCATGAAGCGCACAGGGCTGCTGCAGGGGAAATGCTGCAGGCGACGGAGTCCATGGGTGAATAAGCGCTGCACATGCTCGAAGAAAATGATCTAGAGAAACAGATAAAGAGGAGGCATGTAAGGTGTGAAAAACCTCTGACAGTGCTCATAGTAGATCAGCATTATCTAAGTCTACCTTGCCAATAGGTTGCTCCGCATCCTGTTTGAGCAAAATCTGTGTTTGAGGTGTTTGCTCATTCCCTTGAGATAGCAGCCTCGTTGTGCTCTTCTCACCTGTGGCCACCCTCTCCACCACTGTTTTTATACAGGATTTCCACATCTCAGAAATCCTCTGTTTTTGCTGGTTACTTGTGAAAGAAAGAAGGAATAAAATTGTACTGTTTTACTTACTGTTTTGAAAACTACACCGATCAGCCACAACATTATGACCACTGACAGGTGAAGTGAATAACATTGATCATATTGGTACTATGTGGTGTTCTGCTGGAAAACCTTGGATTTTAACATCCATGTTGATGAGACTTAGACACCCAAATAAACATTGTCCTAGAACAAGCACACTCCCTCATGCAAATGGCAATCCCAAATGTCACTGGCCTACCTCTGCAGTAAAATGCACCCCACCACATGGCAACAACATCAACCAATCAGGAACATCTTGAGGAACATGACAATGGCCCAAGATGTTGATTTGACCTCCAAACTTCCTAGACCCCATTCTGATCAAGCATCAACAGGATGCAGTGGAACAAGTTTGATTGACAGAGGCCCCACTGCACAAGCCAGAGTACCCAAAGGATCCACTGCCCTGGTCCTGGTGCCAGACCCCATAGGACACCCTGAGAGGTCCTCTTTGCCCAATGCTTCAGAGCATGTTTGACCACATAAGGGGGACCAACACAATATTAGACAGGTGGTCATAATTTGGTCTCCTCCTCTAGTTTTG
>OMNN01062635.1:0-20793 GCA_900302755.1 Chromis chromis | reverse complement strand
AGCGTGATTAACATTTTCCCATTATAAGTCCCAGCGGGCGCAGGAGCTAATATTGTGAAAAAAATGGAAATTTACAGCACAGTTGAATGAATGAATGAATGAATGAATGAATGAATGAATGAATGAACTTTTTTATTTTGGTTGTTCACATTAAAAAAACAAAACAAAACTATACATTTCTTAAGGTTACAATTTTTTATAACCAAAAAAGGGTTGGGCAGAAGCAATGCTTTTTTAATAGCCCACCCTGTACATCACTACAAAAAAACTCAACAAACTTTCAGACATTTTTTTTTTCCCATTATGCTCACATTCCATGACATAACAATACGTAATTATATTCTTTATTCAAGTAAACAAATTCATTATTAATTAATGAAACAAATCAATTCATAATTCACTCAGTTGATATGTATTAACAATTTCACATTTTAAGGATTTCTTAAATCTTGACAGTGTACTTATTAACTTAAATTGATCATTAAGATCATTCCATAGATTTACCCCGACAACTGAAACGCTTCTTTGTTTGACATTGGTCCTTAGTTTACTTATTTCAAACTGAAGCAATATAATTATTGAATATATTTGAATATAATTATATTGAAGGTGAATTTTTTCCCGATTTTGTGGCGCCCTTAGCATTTGCCTATAGTATACAGTGGTCCCTCGTTTATCGCGGGGGTTAGGTTCCAGAACCCCCCGCGATAGGCGAAAATCTGTGAAGTAGTGACCTTATATTTATTTTATTATTTATATATATATTTGAAGGCTTTATAAACCCTCCCCACACTCGCTGAGTGTGAGCAACACTATGCGTAGCGATCAGACGTCGATGTGAAATGGACAAGGCGAGATGTTGAACGCATGTTATACGCGGGAGACGAAGCGCCCAGGATACAGAACACAGTGCTCTGGTTGGTATATACAATTTAAAAATCTGCGATACAGTGAGACCGTGAAAAGTGAACCGCGATATGGCGAGGGACAACTGTATTGCCTAATGGGCCAGCCGGCTGTGGTTGGGACTATGCATTCACCGTGGTAGTCTGGATATGGTTCACACCAAACATGCTGAAATGTATTTTGGTCCCGTCTGACAGTAATTATCAGTTTTCTTTTCCTGCATTTTAGTGAAGTTTAATTATGCAGTTTAGTACCAAAGAGCAAGCACGTTTTTTTCTTTCCTGAATGCCACCCAGAGGCTAATGTATCCATCAAAGAAACCCCTGAATCAATTCTGAAGGCCTTGCCTGACTGTTCAGGGGACTGTTTCAGAAGTAGATTGTAAAAGTAGCACACTTTCTGTGGCGTCATTTTAGCAGGACAGCCACTGTGGCTTTGATTGGTGGTAATATGGCTCCTGATTACTGTGTGTTGAATGATTTTTAGTTGCTCACCAACATTCCTGTATTTTCTTTCATTTTTGTAAAGTCACACAACAGATGTTTTAATTCCTCTGGCATTTGTTTTCCCTGTGGAACTATAATGCAGGCATGCACATAGAAACAGCCCATAGGATCTCAACTGAGAAAGTTCTGGTCTTTACAGGCCATTTTAGGTTTTCTAACTTGTGTGTGCGTGATCACAGGTGTATTCAATTTTGTTGCATTGGGTTTCTACTTTGGGGCCTCCATTATAGGCTTCCTAAAGTATCTGTTTTTGATCTTAGGAGTAAGGCAATTATTGGGAGGTGATGGAGTTTTAAATCATTTGACATTTAAGTGATCTTGTACAGGGTTGCACTCACTTCTGTTGTGTACTGTACATGCAGAAATAAACTGAAGAACAAATACATGCAAATAGTAATGAAAAATTATGTCAAATGTCATCATAGTTGAGACAGAGATTTCCACATTTTGTGAAAAAGATCCAAGACTGATAATTCTGTGTAACTCCTTAACTCCTCCCCTCCAGCCTGCTTCTCACTTCTATCTCTAATCACCACTCAACCTCCTTATCAGCTGGTGGTATTTGGTGTTTGTAGAATGGGTTGCGCATTCTTAGGGGAAAGTGTAGGACCACCGATAAGGAACTGGCAGTGAGCACTTATTTCACAATGCAAAGTCAAATTTATGGCTTCCGTACCACACGGAGTATGGAGTTTCCTAAACAAAGCCGCAGATTGCAAGCATGCACCAAATCTGCAGGAAAGAACATTGTAACGGTAGCTTATAGGGTTCAGTCCAATAAGTATCTAACTTTAAAAGTCATAATGAAAAAGACTAAAAAGAAATTTGACTTTAAAACATTTCATATTTAAACAATGTAATCTCATGTAATTATTGACAAATTTTAGGTTTCAAGTTTTATTCTTCAAGTGAAGACAGTTAAGTGAAATTACAATGTAAACGTGAGACTTCTCAGTGTACACACACAAAAAAACTGCTCACTGCTAGGAAATGTTGCTTCACGCCTTTGTTCACCAGAATCACTGTCATTATTGTTACCATCAAGTCCTCTAACATGGTTTTGGAGTGAGTCAGTCTGCAGGAGTAAGGTGTGGTTTTGAACAATTGGCAGTGTTTTTTTTTCTTTTCCTTTTTCATAATGAAAAGCAAACACAGGAGAACTACCTGATTAAATTAAGGAGTGGGGAGAAATTCAAGATGATTTTAACCCTGTGAGAAAACAATAAAGGTTGTTCTTTGCTTTGGTAATTACATCATTGCAGGCATGAGTAGAGTTAAAGCTCATCCATGATTAAAACACATGACAGTTCAGCATATTTACTCAGGGCTTTGTCTAAGTCCCACATGCTGTAGTGTGTGTCTGCTGCTCCACTGGCCCCACCCTCAGGTTCACGTCTGCAGAGGGAGGCAAAGCTGCTTACCTTCCTGCTCATGACCGCGGGGGCAGTGCTACCGACACACTGCACGCCGGAGCTTTCAGAGACACGGCAAGAGGGCCGACGGGATTTAGGTGGAGGAGACAGATTTCTGATGTCACGGCTTTGGGCGTGGCATTAAGGTGGGCCCTTTAACGCCATACGGTTAAAGTTTAGTCGTGCCGGACTACTCATGGGACATACACAGCAGAATGGGAATTATTTGAGCAGGAACAACCTTAGGTGAAGAGGTAAGAGCGTGGAATGAAATGTTGGCAAACTGAGAGGAGAAGCAGGTTTGTCACCTGCTTTCCAGATTACTGGTTCTCATTATGTTTATGTTATTATCTTTACTGCACAGCACTGCTGGCACTTGAGTCCTCTTAAAGTGCTGGAGAGGACCTTGAGATACTTTTGTGGACTAATATTTTGCATTCGGACGTCTAACTGTCTATGTGTTCTGACTTGAAGTGGAGGGTGTGTTGGTGTTGCTGCACTGTGGCATGTTTGAGCCTGTAGATTTGACTGTGGAGCTAGCTGGTAAGCTAAGTAGATGTTTTGGTCATTGAACCATTGAATTGTTCCTCTTGTTTTTAAAAAAAATTATCAGGGTGTTGTCCGAAAGTGTGACTGAGTAGAAAGTCTTCAATGAAAACAAAACTTGTCTGTTACTTTGCGCATGAACCCACCATTCCCCAAGGGGCCATCCTGCTACCCAGCAGCTGCAAGCATACCACAGTAGGCATTTTTACTAATCCTTCAACTTCTCAAGAACCTCAAAGCAAAATTACATCGCCAACAACGTGCGGACTCTGCTCTGCTTTCTTCCCTGAACTGCTTGTCATTTAATTTGATTCAGGATCCAAGAGTTTTAATTGATTCGGTGGAAAAAAAATAGCCAGAAGTGATGAAAATGTTTCTGGTAAAAGTAATACCACCTGGAACAAAGTGTAATGGAATGTAGGGAATTTGGATATTCCTTTGTTCGGCTGGTTGTCTCCTGCTGATATTCAGGTTATTTTTTTCATTTTTGATTACTTCTAACAACGCACCAATATATATTTCCACCATTTCTCAAACCTCTGTCTTCCCTTGTCTCGTCGTCAATCTGTCTTTTTCACACATAAGCAGAGGAATATTTGAGGTATTTTTACACGAGAAGAAGCATCTGGATGTTATTCTTTTTTTCAGTGGACGTCATTCAGTTAACCTAATCAAGCAGATTTGATGCTATGTTTACGAAAACTGCTTATTATTTGTTTGATACAAAGCATTTCTCACATGTTACATCAGTTCTTCATGTGAAAAACATGTGAAGTAGAAAACAGAAGTTTGCCCATATTCAAACCACAAATCAGCTGATGGTTACAGCTAAACCAAGACAGTCAGTTTAACAAAACACCCTGGCATGCATTGTTTATTTATCATAACACATATTTGAGTCCAGTCTGTTTTCACTACGGAAGTTCACAAGATTATCTTCTGACAAGATGCAAGAAATGGCACAATGACAACAGGCCTATTATTTCCCAGTAGCCTGTGATCACGTCTGTCAAGCATGCGCTCTGCTATTGAATGGGCTTGTTTGTGAGTGCCGGACCTCCCAGGGAAACCCTTGTGAATGAGGCATCAGCACAGTCAAGCTTCGACATGTCTCCCCTCATTCAGCAACGCATCAACACAGGCCTGGATGGCAAAAACAAAACCAGCCTGTGTGTCTGTGTCTGTCACCTGCTCGAGGTGTCTTGATAAAAATCGCTGATGACACAGCTGTATAAACTGGGATGACCCTGAACTTGATGCATGGCTGCTGTGTATTTTTCCATGCTAATTTATTAATCGCTTCTATTTGGGGCATTCACAGTCAAACATCACATGGTGCATTCTTTGACCATGACGTGTTGGTCAAATTCAATAAATGTACTTAAAAGGCGTAATTTTAGAGCATTTGTAAAAATTTGTTGAATAGTTTAGATAGACATTAGGAGGATTGCCAAACAGTCAGACCCATGAATTCAGGACTTTGTACCCAGTAGAGAACACAATGTGGTAGTGCAGGGAATTCATGTCATTCATCAATATATGCATGTGTATAACAGTATGTGACCTGCATGTTTTTCTTCATTTAACAGTCCCTTCCTTGCTGCTCTGCACCCTGAAAAGCCCAGTTTGGGTCTTGATCATATCAATATTTAAGGAGCAGTCAGATTAAACAGCAGTTACAGATAATGAGATTTATACAAAGGAACTGAAGACACAACTTAATGCAAATTTTCTGGAGGTGTTGCAAATTGAGTTACAGGTTGTCCAGACTGTGACACACATTCTTCAAAACATATAAAGTGGCCAGTATGCATGTCACATTTTTACAAATACAGAAGACATTTACACACAATAAATCAAAGTTCAGGGATGACCAAAATGGACAATAAATGATCCTCTGGGGACTGTAGTTGACGGGGATTTTCGGATTTTGGAAAAAAAAAGATGTGATCATGAAACTTTGCCATCAGCAGACCTCTAAACTTTGCACTACATTGATTTGTCTTTGGTGATTAAGACACTTACATTTTTAACCTAATCATAGGATAACAGATTTAACAATCTCATCATCTCCAGCTCCATAACTGTATTGTTGACTAGTAGTTAAAGGTTAAAGTGTGCTGTAACCTGGTTAAAGGTTTAATCGCTGTAATGGCTTTGTTACCCGTGTTAACTTTTGTTTTCTTAAACTAGACATCTACTGTGTATAAAATAAATAAAACCTTGTCATTGCTGGTGCTATAACCTTGAATCCAGATGGATCAGTACATCATCAGGGGTCATGAGCGCGCAGCCTTTTCCCATTATCCTCTGATGTCTACTTTTTATGAGCCAGAACGTCACTGGAACAGGTTTTGCCAGATTTATTCAGTGGAAATGATGACAGGCAGATAGGAGCATTTACAGTAGTCCAGTGTAGTTAAATGTGAGAAGTATAAAACTGAATAATAATAAAAAAAAACTTCATTATTGGAATTTGAACCACTGGAACACACAGTCCAATCTTTACTTCTGCCTCTAGATTGGTCTCCAGTGACTTTTGGGAGAAATTTAAATTTAAATTGTATTTGCTGATGCCCATTAATTCAATAGAATACTGTTAAGTATTGTTGATGGAGGCCATATTTTAATAAAGGCAGTGTTATCTTCCATAAAATGCTTGTGTTCAATTATAGCCAGTACAGACAGCCCCACTGACCCAGACAGCAGCCTGCTCCACAACCTACATTAGTTGTCTTGTTAAAGACTTGTCCTGTCCTTCTCTTTAACTTGAATGAGTGATCAAATATATTTGTCCAATCAATAAACCCATTCAATGGGAAAGAGTGCACTGCAAATGTCAGTTCTGAAGACCAGATAGCTAATTAGTTGTTCAGCTGCAGCACATTAAAACGTATTAGAAAGTACCTGCAAATTTTTACCTTGGCTTAGTTAGATGCAAGTCTGATCCAGATGGTTGACACACCCCTTACCTACTGTTGGAAAGGTGTTACGGTAAAGGGTTTCTGATGCAATCCAATCATCTGACTTGCAGTTTGAACAGACCATAAATCCTGCTTCAAAACCGCTAACACTGTGCCCACAACCTGTGGCTAAAAGGCAAGTTTGTATGTGTTCTCTCGTGTTATCCCTACATTGTATTATTGGCACTCTGGAAGCTGCTGTTACTCACATATACACAACCACATGCCCTCAGCTACTGAGATGAAAAGAAGCATTTTTGATATTTCAGAGAGACAAATATTCTTCCCCTTAACCCTCTGAGCTTCAAGTTTGAAGGGCATGCTATCTTTAAAAAAAAAAAGCCAAAAGTACACCATTTATCAGAGCCAGACAGGGTGAAAACAGAGAGAACCATCAGATGTTCAACTTTTCAAAGGTCCTTGAACTACTCATCTGTGATGTGCCGCGTCGTCTGAAAATGTAAACAAATCTCAGATGAAAAACATGATTTATTCTACATGTCGCATTTAAAAATTTTATAAAAATGATTAGTTGGCATTGACCTGATTCTATAAAAAATGAAGAATTCTCGCTGCAAAGCTAATAGTGACTCAGCTCCAACCAACAGTCACATGACAAAAATTCAGGGACTTTTTACTGAACTGGGCTGAACTGCAGACTGTGTTTACACAGAGCAGATAGGAGGCAAGTAAGGAAACAAATCACAAATACAAGTAGGTAAGTATCAATGGTATCTAGTGTCATCATTTTTTGCAGTGTTGGTAACACCTGTGGATTTTAAGATAAATGTGAATTAATTTTTAAAATTTTTGATAGATAAATAATATTAATCTAAATAAATAAACTTTTATGATTTATGGCTTTTTAATGCAGGAATTAAAAGACACTCTTTGAGTTTTCTTTATTTCTAGCCATGGTTGTGCTGTTTCCATAGAGGTGCAGGATTTTAAATTGCAAAGTGAAAAATGAGCCCACAGTGTGTAAAAATGTGACAGGCGCAAAGGAGCAGACATATTTCAAAAAACATGTCAACGTTTTTGACTGCAGAACAAACAAACAAAAAAAAAAACACTACTTGGCTAGAAATTACACATTTTTGCCCCGTCATTTAGACTATCCTGGCCATAACAGTGAGATACAGATTACCTCATTTATGCTCTTAAAGATCTGTGGTGTTTGGGCCTTTAAACTAAGAGGCTGATTAGCTGTGAAAATGGCACAAACAGTGTCTAGAATTAAGGACCAAGTGATAATCCTGAAAGTTTGCTCACACTGTAATGTGTTTGTTTATGTATTAGGGGTGGAAGAGAGGAGCTATATCTATTCAGGGATAACCTGGATGGCATTAGAATACAACCTGCATGTTTATTTCAGAATTACAAAACCTATATTCCAGAGGATGTACTGTTATATTCTTAATGTCAAACATAGCCTTATTGTAACACATATTAAAACAAAGGAGCACATAAACAAGTTTTTCTATCGAGAATAGATGTCACTGGACATTTGCGATGAGAAGGTTTACTGGGAGATGCAAACTGTTATATAAGCTTATAATGGCCTGCTTATATGGCTCATTTAGTCTGGAGTAACTGCATGTTGTTGCTTCTGCTTGCTCTGGGAAGGGTTCTGTTGGGTTCTATCTTTTCTTGTGAAAGCGCTTCGAAATGTCTGTAGATGTGATTAAGCGCTTTACAAATTAAAGTTGATTGATTGATTGATTGATTGATTGACATTTATCTGTCAAATTCCTATTTAATGATGACGTACAAATTCACAAAATAAACAATATACACACTTAAATTACCATACCGCAATGTCTAATTGTGTGCTTGGACTTTTCTGATGAACTCTGAAGGTCGTTCTTTAAACACTTTGTCACGTTTCATAAGTTTTAATGGTGTAAATCACTAATGTGGAACCAGCTAGTAGTTTCTAAGAGGTTAGGGAGGACTTTGTACACAAACTTATGGATTATATTATGGATCTAGAAATAGCTGGTGCAGCTCACGTTGATCTGAGTGAGGTGAGTAGGGACCTTCTTGCTTGGTTCACTTTTTTCTATTCAGTTTATTTTTCTAGAGCGTTTTAAGCTCATTATTGTCGCACACATACAAGAAGAGAATAAACAAAAATAAACTGTTTACAACTCATGGCAGTATTATTATTATTATTGTTTGGGCCTGCTGGTTATTAGTTGTACTAGATTGTGTGATGTTATTATCTTGGATGCTTTCGGCTTGTTCCTGTTGTGTCTCACCACTTACTGGCTGCTTGCTTTTTAACTGCTGTTTCAGCTCAATTTCAAATGTGTATCTTCCTCTTCTGCTGCCTGCAGTCTGTCTGACTTATGATCATATGATCAGCTCAAACAGCACACAGAGAGTTTACAGTTTGTTGTGTAGTTGCCTGAGGAAGTGGCAGACAGTGATGCTGTAAGTGTGCTCACTCTTCACTAGAAACCCACGTTTTGGTTGTTTGTTTGGGATGGTTTTGTTTTTAACCATCACTTGTTAATTTCTTTTAACATTGCATTATGGCAGTTTGTGTTCAAGTCTCAGTGGAGAATCGGTGTAATACAAAACAGCAGACAAATACAGTAGATTATAAACGTTGAACAATTTCAGACCTGTGTCCTGGAGGTCTTGGCAGTAACTGTAACAAAAGCTCCTTTAGCCTCTGGGTGCAGCTGGGTCACTGTTTTCAAACTCCACATTTAATTGTAGTATTGATGTTACCATATTTCCCCCAGCTCTGTTAATTATTAGCACAATGGTTTTGAAACTTTCGCAACTGTAACTCAGATTCAAGCAGAAGAGCTTAACCATTTCAACATGAAGTGAGACTTTATGCTCCATAAAATGTATAAAACATGGCTAGAGCTTGGTGGTGTCTACAAACTGTCGTAACTTGGAATCATAATATAAGTATTTGTCTCAGTGTGTATGTGTGTTTATATATGTAGGAGTGTTTAAGGGCATCCGCCCCCACAGCAATACTAATAATCCTTCGCTAGACGTGCCTCGGTGGAGCCTGTGACCTTGCATTGCTCAGATTCCTCTGTTTGAATAAGCAGTGCCCCCACGTGAGACTTCGCAGGCTGTAATTCAGAGCACTGGATCTGCAAAAACCTTTTTTTCTGTCTCTGTGTACGCTGCCTGAATGAAATAACACCTTTCTAAAGTTCCTCCTCACTGAATGATTTGGTGTTTCACAGTACAACAGTGTGATTTTTGCTGAGTTGATGTCGTCTTTGTTTTTACTTTGGTTTCTTATCGCAACATCTGCTGTTTCTCATTTCAGGCAAATGGTAACACAAAACAGAATGTGTTCCAGCTAATCTTTAAACCTTATAATGACGACCCTGGACAAATGAAAACATGTTTTTGCTTATAGTCAGAAGCTTTGCATTATGGAAGGAGTATAATTATCTGAAATACTCCTCCTCCTCATGGATTTCTGATGTCTGTCTAACAGATGGCAAGCTGACAGAAAATCTTGGAATGACTAAAAATTGCTCATCTGTGATTTCATATTTAAATATTTTTTTGAGTAGCTTACCTGGTCAGCCTGTAATTCTCACATGGCTGCTGCTGCTTTCTCCCACACTTTACTGTCACAGTTTCCAGGAATGTCAAGCCTGGACAAACACTCAAAAAAGACACTTCAAAACCTGTCATAGTTGAATGCACTAGAACAAAAAACCTAACTGTACCGGCTGACGTATACAAATGCATGGAGTGATGTCCCCACAGCACACACTACACTGTAAAACCACATTTACCACAGCTTACAGATTACAGATTCTATAGTGAGTGAAATTGAGGCCTCTGTCTTGCGTCTTATTATCAGTCTCTCTCACATGTCTGTCCATTCACAGCCATTTCTTCAGGCTCAATGAGTAAATCTGTCCACTTGCTTGTCTTGTGACTGGTTTGCAAAGTGGACTTGAACTCTTTCATGTAATAGCCTCACTGCTTTCTAAAACCTGAGGAAGAAAGGATTCCTTTCATGCTGTCTGGTGCACTTTGACTTTCGATCTGAATATTGTTTGAGAATGCAGAAACTATTCTAATGACTTATGCGCATGAGTAGAAACACAACCGCAGTCATATCTAAAGTTTTCATTTGTCTGTGGCAAAGCAATTTTTTTTTTTACAAGTACTGGAGCAACTCTGAGAATAATTTACACTTTCTTGTTCAAATACAGGGTGTCGACCAAAAGCAAAGCACCGTCCCCGCCAGGGATAAAGAAGCTGGATTCCCCAGGTTTCTCCCAGTGGTACCCAGGAAACCCTCATTTAACCATGGACCAGAAGGAGAACCTTATTGATAAAGAGCTCTCTCTGACTGTGGTTCTGCCTGGTGGAGTGGAAAAGACGACCGTGGTCCATGGAAGGTACAGTCAGACCATTGTATCTATTGGTGAGATCAGTATCTCACAATTTCAATATTTCCAATCATACACAGGCATATAAAGGACGGTTTTATTTGCAGTTTCAGCAAAGAGCAGCCCAGGGTTCATATTGAGCATTTCAACATTCAAACGGTGCATCATGAGACTGACGTCAGATTAGGTCATCACATGCAGTTCAGACTGAGTCAGATGGGTGGAGTAGCTGTTTCTAGTTAATATGTGCACTTGGAGCGAAATTAATTGGAATTCTTGTCTTCTCCCATTCAATGATACGAAACTATTACTGAACATTTTCTTTGTCAAACTAAATGACTTAATCTCATTTTCGCATGCCACAGTGCAATAATGACCCACACATAATTGAAATACTTATACTGAGACTACGCCATCTAATCAAATCCCAATGTGTCAACATACCCCCATGTCAAAGCTTCTCAGAACAAGGTCTGCGTGTCCCTCCGTGAGTCCACTCACTCACACAGCTCAGACTTTCCATTAAAATGGTTTACTTAAGATATCACTATCTTGCTCACAATACACTCGGTTTATAAACAGTCTTGCAGGGGTATCTTTTGCACCTTGGCCTCTTGAGAAAGCCCTGCGTCTAATCCAGTATGACCAGATTAAATTTATCAGCTTTTTTCCTGAGTGCCTGCACAGTAGAGTTAGCACTTGTGGTTTGAATTTTAGGTATCATGTTTTCACAGTGTCAGAAAAGCTTTATGATGCTGCTGTTGCTGCTATGAATCATGTTATATTTGTTTTGCCTTGTCTCCAAACTCTTGCAGTTTTTGAATCAATTAATGTGCCAATCTATAAAATCTGTGGTCTCTTTTTCTAAAGCAATTACATTTGCAGTGATTAACCAATTAGTCAGTCAAGAGGAGGCTAATTTGGAACTATTTTAATAACCGATTAATTGTTTTTGAAGCAAAAATGCCAAACATTCTTTGGTTCTAGCTTCTTTTCTCAGTTTTATATGATTATAAACTGAATATTTTGGGTTTCTTGAAATGTTGGTGGGACAAAATAAGATCTGGGTAACTAGGATGGACATATTTCACTGTATTCTGACATTTTATGTATATTTTATTGATTATCAATGAGCAGATTACTTGATAATGAAAATAAATTGCAGCCTTAAAAGAAAATAAAAGCAAACAGTCCCTACATGAAAGCATAGAATAAAACATTACCAATTTTTATGTTCATTTTTAATGGGAAAACTGAAATATCAAATCAATATGCATTTTGCCGTAGTTTCAAGATTGCTTTTACCAAATGTTTTGTTCTACGTTTTGTTTCTTCTTCCTCTTATGCCAAACAAGTTCTGATTTTTTCCTCTGTGTTTTCCAGCAAACCCCTTATGGATCTTTTAGTTACACTTTGCGCAAAGTATCACCTGAACCCATCGAGCCACACTTTAGAACTGGTCACCGCCAACAGGAACAACATCAAGCTTAAACCCAACGCTCTCATAGGAACTTTGGACGCAGAGAAGATCCTACTTAAACCTAAAGGGGAGGATAAAAACAAGAAGACGGGTCCACAGATGCCTGAGGTACGATGGAAACAGTAGACACTAATTTTCTCCACACTTTTTAGCTGTTTGTGTTGAATAAACTGATTTTGATCAAAGTGGCACATTTTATTTTCTCCAGGCAACTGTTCGGATGGTGATAAACTACAGAAAGACCCAGAAAACAATATTGAGAGTAAATCCACGAGTTCCCCTTGCTGAACACTTACCGGCAATCTGTGAGAAATGTGAATTTGACACGGAGACTACAGTTCTTTTGAGAGATGTCCAGTCACTGGCCCCTTTGGACTTGTCCAGTTCTCTTAATGATTATGCAATACGGGAGGTTTATGCAAGAGACACAAGAGGTAAGAAAAAATGTATTAAAAGCTCAAGCCCCGCATAAGAAAATCCATTGCTTTTCATATTGTACCTCATCAGCTCCTTTGTTGTGTGCTATTTATGTATATATCACTTGTTCTGCACTAAATCTCATGCTTTTTGGCTCTGTAGGACAACCTGCTTCTCCTGTGTGTCCAAGCTCACCAGCTTCTGCAGGTATATCAGTTTGGAAAGTGTATAACTTATATCAACGGAGCTGTTTCGGACTTACAACTAATTCTTTCGTCTTTTTTAGGAACAGTCACACCAGGCAAAGATAAAGATCAGAAGGAGAAAGAAAACAAAGGCCTCTTCAGCATGTTTAGAAAAAGCAAGAAAAAGTCTGACCAGGTAGATGCTCCTTAGTACAACAGTCACTGTAATCTATTTAGATTTATTTTTTACCGATTATGCAAAGATGCAGCTCTATCCGAAAGTTCAGAGGGAGGTTTGCTTACTTTGGTTTGCCATTAGTTAATGTTCACTACACTGTTTGGAAACAGGCCTCTTATCACATTCTGATTGGGTGTTTGTTCTTTAAAGCCGACCACAGCCAGTGCCCCAGCTTCTCCAGTGCTTGTGAGCAAGCCTCGACCGCTCAGTATGGCCTTACCCAGCTCAAACTCCACTCCGTTCGGCTCGCCCGCAAGCCCCACCGACGTGCCAAAGAAGAGACGCGCACCCCCGCCCCCAATCCTGGTTTCTCAGAGCTGCCCCTCGGACCTCAGCACCCGCCGGAGACTCCACTCTGAACCCAACGCCCAGCTGGACAGGGACCAGGTGAGTGGACTGTTAAAGAAGAAGCTGAGAACACTTGGCTTTAACGGTAGACTGTTATTTCTGTGTTTTTGTGCATTGATTATTTAAATATTGTCATGTAGGTGTCTGGTATAAGTCGTGGGTCCTCAGCAGAGTCTTCACTGAAGAGGACCAAACGAAAGGCTCCTCCACCGCCAACATCTCCGAGTGCTGTTGTCCAAGAATCTGTTTCTGTAGCGGAAAACTTACAAGGTTTGCAATTGTTTACGTTTATATGTGTTTATCCGCAGTTCGTATCTTGATTGTATTATCACTCACAAAGCCTGGAAGGTATTTTTATCACACAATTAGATTTTGCTTTAAAACACTTTGATTGGACTCTGGTGTGGAGTAAAATCTGGCTGAATGTGTTATGTTGTGTACTTTAGGGCTCAAAGTCAATCACAGTTGTTTTAAAACTTAGCAGCCCGAGTCCACACTTTTTATTCTATTTGGCTCTTGTGCCTCCTAGTGGTTGTTGTTGAAAAGTGCTTTATTTACTTCACTTACCCACAACCTAGTTAGAAGACATAATCATGGGAACTATATTGGGCTTAGAGCATGGACAGTTATTAATCTGAATAGGTTTTAAGATTTTGTGAATGACATTTTGTGCCACATCAGTTCTACTTGCATGTTCTCTAAACCCCCCCTTTAATAATAATAATACATTTTATTTATTTTATTCATGTATTTGTTTAGCACTTGAGTTTTGTCTGCTGCTTTTTTTCTTCACTCTATTTACTGTCTACATTTTTTAGTATTTTGTCTCTTCAGTTTTTAAATGTATAGATTTTTATTTCTGATTTCAGTCACCTGTCAAATGCTTTTGTAAAGATCCCAAACCACAAACAAGTGTATATCTAAAAACATAAAGTCTCTAACAAGTGACTTTTTCCTGCTTTCCAAATTTCTGTATTTTCTGACTTCTTTGTTGTTTTCTTTTCTTCTTGGTTGAGTATAATTAACTTGCTCTGGTATACTTTCCTGTGATTGTGTCGACACATTGGACCCTGACTGTATTGTCCTGTGAGGGAAACTCCACCCGTCCTGTATACCTAGAATTTAAAGCAAAAACTAACAATATTTTGAAATATTTTTAACTGAGGTTTTGCTTTAAAAAAAACAGTCATCAGTTTATGATGACTTATACTGCAAAGGTTTTGAAGACAGGAACAGAATTACATAATATTTCCTCATTCAAGTCCCCTAATGGTATCATGGAGACAGTTATGGTTTTATCTACTAAGGTTTTGTGATCTGCTGCCTCCCTGATGGATCTGAGGTGAGTTTGTTTGTGGTGCATTGAAATTGCATAATAAAACTATATCCTAGTGATAGACCTTAGTCTATTACTAGGATATTGTCATCATTTTGCATGGGAGGGAGGTCTGAATGTTCAGAATAGCATTTTTATATTAATATGATCAAATCAAGTTTCAAATGCTTTGAGTACCACAAACAAACATCAGTTCACTCCATGAAAAATATTCTGATTAGACATTCCTAAACCTGATCTCCTGGACATCCCTAAAGTTTGCAGGTTTCTGTCTTATCTGCCCTTTTTAAGTTTTATCTGTATAACTCTCTTTTGTTTTCTTTAAATGATTTTGACTTAACTGTGTTGCTAGAAAGACTCACAACTCCTTTGTTACCTATAATCCCTTTGCAAGCCATCTGTCTGCCAGACCTCATTAATAGAATGTGTAATCGTATATTTTTCCCACTGCTGTCTGCTTGTGTACGACATCGTTTCATTCACCGGTTGCTCCTGATTTTTCCAAACACTAACTTCACAGAGAAAAATCCCCTCCTCTGCTCTTTTTCCTTCCAGCCTGGTGTGGCTCAGTAGATATTCGAGATCAGAGGCAGAGAACAGTGAGCTTTGTTTAAGTAGCCTTGAAATTCCTTTTGCTCACTGCTCCTCTGTGATGTGCTTCCTTTAAGTGCTAAATTAAGAACTAGAGAAGGGAGAATAAGTTGGGGGAAAAAAAAACTTCAGTGGAATTCATTCATCAGAACTGTTTAAATTGGAAAGTGTGAGTAATAAGACAAATGTAACCGGATGTTTTGTTTTTCATGCGGTTTGTGGGGAAATCTAACAAAAATAAAACTATTAGAATAACTATCAAGCAGTTGAAGGACTTTAATAGCATTTTTAAAGGTCACATTAACAATTGTCTATAATTTGCAGCCAAAATAATGTACTATAAATTAAATAATAATGCTATGTTGGATATTCCCCTGATGGATGATGTGTGTATGGTTTTTGATTGTTTTTCTTTGTGATGACATTACAGCGGGCGCAGCTTCTAAAACACTGGAGGAAATTATGGAGCAGGAGGAGACGACTGCATCCTTAATGTCTACAACTGCTGGTAAAACCCAGGGAGAGGACAGCAGCCTCAACATGTCACCTGATGTTTCACTACATTCCCCGTCTCCAGATATTGAGACACAAAGCACAATGTCGGTGGAGGGCAGTGGGGAAGATCAGTCTTGTGATCTGTCCTCAGATGGCAAGTACGAACTCTAGTATTACTACTCTGAGCCATGTTTATTCATTAGCTCTCGCAATATGTTTAATTCCTTGTTTTCTTGATTTTTGCAGTCAACTGCAGAGTGCAGTGAATGATTCTGCAACTCTGATTGTGAGAAGAAGTGATGGCACAGACTCACCTGAAGTGGCAGATACTGGTAGGTTTGCATTTGGCCTGTGCAGTAATAGAACTGTTTATATACGTGCTGCAGATGTTCTCGACATATCAAATCGTACATTTCTTGAATTTGTTCTTAAGATGCAAAGTTTACCTGTTCTCAAAAGTCAACCCTCTTGTCTAACATGACAAATGCTCTTTTCTGTACAGATAGTGGTCCGCTTCAAGCTGAAAATGTATGCCCACCTCCCATCTGTGAAGAGTCTCCAGCTGACGGTGTTGAGGGTGACTGCAGTGCTGCACCCAGCAGCCTCCCTCCGTCTGTAATGCAGGATGCAGAGGCACAGACCTCTGTTCAAGCAAACACTGAAACCCTCCAGGAGGTGACTGACAGGTTGGAGAGTCCAGTGGCTACCAGCACATCACGCCCCACTGGAGATGATGCTCAAGTGCAAACAGATTTCACACAGCTCCCTGAGCCTCCACAACAACACGCGGACAAAGTTGATTCATCAGCAAAAGCACCGGCCTCTGAATCAGCGGGGAAGAAAGATATGGGCACTTTGACGGAGGAGCTGGAACCCGCCGACCTCGAACATGCCTTATCCCACACCTCAGAGACCTCATCATGCCAAGACTCCCCACCAAGTGCCCCTGACACAACAAAAGCAGCATCTATGTATGCGACAGACTCTGAGCCAAAGCCCAAGCCTTCCAATGAGCTGACAAGGGACTACATCCCCAAGGTGGGGATGACAACATATACTATTGTGCCTCAGAAATCTCTGGAGAAACTGAGATATTTTGAAGTTGCACTGACACTGGAGACGCCTCCTGAAGCTCCAGAGGAGAGACTTAATATTGATTCTCTTCAGTTAGACGAAAGCACAGGACAGAGGGGACAGATAGACGTCTCCACAGACAAAAGTGAGCAGCATTCTGCTTTACCCAGGGAAGACTTACTGACAAGCACTACTACTACTACTACGTCTACTCAACACACTGTTAATGGAAGTATATCTGAAATGACTCATTCCTCATCACCAACAAGTTTATGTACAAACACAGATGACAAGATGGCATCCTCGGCTAATGGGGCATCTCAAGCAGGTTCACCAGTAGAGGTCAAGGAGATGAAAATTCCACCCGCAACTAAGCCTAAGCCTGGTTCTTTCCGCTTGGCACAGCACAAAAAAACACCTGGGTATTATGTAACTTCAGCAGCAGAGAGAAGTCTTAGTGCCAATGCTGGCTCTGGCCTGAGGGAGGCTCAAGGAAGTACAGAAAGAGCAAAGTTACCTTCCCCTCCTCCTCCTCCACCTCCTGTGCAGTGTCAAGAGGAGACAACAGGGGCCACTAATGTTCAGCTGAGCCCTAAACAGGATGACAAGAATGTAGCGTTCATGCGGATGACAAGGCAGAGTAGTCTGCCTTCTAGAGAGCCCAGCGCAGGGTTAAGCTTGGAAAAATTAAGGAGCTTTGCGGCTCCCAGGCCCTTTTCTCCTTCAACCCCGTCCCGCTTCGCCCAGGCAGTGTCCTCTGCTGTGAAAAGGAGCCAGTCCTTATCCCATGGGCCAAAGTCACCACTGTCCCCCGTGTCACCACCCGTCTCTCCAGTTACAAGTCCCTCACCAGTCATAGAGTCAAAAGGATTTTCTAAACTCAAGGTTAGTCCTGATAGTGTCATATACTGACATTAAAATATCTAAACAAATATAAGAGCAGCAAAGTATTTTCTACTCATGCACATCAGCTCCTAAACTGATATATTAAAGCATTCTGCACTGCTGATAAAAGCACCTCTTTGGCTTTCTCTTAAGGGTTTTACACACAGTATATACTTTGTTTGGCAACTGCTGTGGTGCTTTTGGTTTTGGTGTTGTATCATCCATTTACACTGTGACTAATGGTGAATCTCATGCACATTTTGAGCTCTCACAAGTAGCAGAATGCTTAATAATATTATCCATGGACTTGAATTAGCCTCGGGTTAAACTGCTGTATTCCCAAACTTTTTAAAGATACCCGCATTTCTTTCCCATATTGATTTTTATTTGTGTCTAATTTTTTTAAATCAAGGGTCAAGAAGGTTTCAAGATGTGTCATTTTTATGTTTATTTATTTCAAAAAGAAAGTGAAGCAGAGAGTGAGACAATGATGATATCAGGTGCACAATCCAATGATACAATGAATAACTAAACAATTCCAATCATTTTCCTTTTTTCAAAAAGAAACATTCTAAAGCATGAAAGCTACATGCACCATAACCCTTTACTCTCTGAGCTTTAGAGATAAACAGCAGAACCTGCAGCTGTGACCTAAAACTTCACTCTTCTACTTTTATTAGAATTAACATATAGTAGAATTATACTTCCCACTGTGACTTCCAGTGTATCCTCTTAAATAATGGTAACCTGTGACTGGGTCTATTGTGCCTAGTATGCATTTAATATTGTACTTTTGATTTTTATTATGCAAATAGTCATAAATTGTTGATAATAGGCTAAGATATAACAAAGTAATATGTTTCCAAGTCTTTGGTGGGATTTTCAAGATCTGTAAGCTAAAGAAAGTTTTCATTAGTCAAAAAAATCTGATACATTGCCATGCATTGCATGCCATATGATAAACATGCTATAGATGTGATGATGTTAATGTACAAAGTAGATTGTACGTCCTGAACAGACTGGTGTTGTGAATCCATTTATTGTTTGTTTGAAGACTAAATTATTCATTTCATGCGAATAAAATTAAAGTCAGATTTGATTCATCACTCTGTACTTTATCTCAGTGAAATACTTGGCACAGCATTCTCAAGTGCAGCGCCAGTTAGTCCTGGCATTTCTCACAATGTGTGCAGGTCAGGAAATAGTTCAAATATTCACAGAGCTGTGCTGTCCAATGCTTTACTCCTGCTTCAGTGAAGTATGTGTCTTCACACTAGAGACATCATGGCCAATGTGACTTTTTTGTATTATACTGTGTAGGGACAATACTTTTTTTTTCTCTACCAACAAATCACACCTGTAGCTCCCAGCTCAACCTGCATGAATACTGCAAAAAAAGTGCATCTTTATATTGACTGGCATACTATGTCTCCAGTGATTGCATTGTATTTTCTTTCTAACATCACAGGACTGTGAAAATACAGAGGCGGGTAGTGACGGATCCACTCTGCAGAGAGAAGAGGGTGAACTGCCATCTTTTAGTGAGATTGTTGAAATGAGCGAAGAGAGCAGTCCTTAGCAGTGCCTTATTTCTTCTGACAGTGTATCATCTACAGTAAGCAAAATCCAACACTATGCAATAGATCATTTGGACGTATCTGTGACACATGCATGAAACATTGTGTTTTGATCTTCCAGGAGGAGCTTGTCCTGCATACTTTGAGTTCTCCAGAACCTTTCATCCCGTGACACAGAAGAAGAAACTGTTTTTTGTTTTACCTCTTTCAGTAGACAGCGTACATGAAATTATGTATTTTGGTAATTCATAATTGTTTTGGTTTATTTTCTCACGTCTTTAAGTAATACCCCTGCCTGACTCGCATATTTTAATGCTTTTCTTTTATTTTGTGTGATGACCTTGCATTTAATGCATTTCTGTTGTGAGTGATCAAGTGATGATAAATGAGAACAATTCTATAAATTATTAGACCAATTGCCAGAGTTGTAATATTATTGGGTTTATTAAGAAAATGTATTATCTAAATAATTCTGGATGTGTGAGACGGACCAGGTCTGACCTGCAGTAAATGCTTCTTAGATTATACATCAGATCTATATTTAAGTATTACAGAGTTTTGATTAAGATATATGCAGAAATACACTGATGTGTACAGCACACCTGTTGTTCTTGTCAAGCTGTGTTGTTATGAATAAAGCTTTTTATCAGGTCGGTTGCCTTCGTTGCTTTCATTTGTGCAGAAGTGATGCAGACTGTTTTCTTTTTTTCTACACAAACTGCTGAAATCGGATCCTGCTGAATACAGGTTGTCACTCATAACAGGTCCAACGGGATCCCAGTTTGGGACTCAGGGCGCGTTACAGTAGCGCACCTGTGCCACGTGTGGACCAGTGAGTTTCCTTCCTCACTGCAGCAGCGATATGAAGACCTGGGTGCAAAACTTGGATTGGAAACTCCACATGAGGAGGTAACAGAAGGTAACAGTTTAAAGTTGAGTCTTTTCCAGCCATAAATTATTTAATGTAAACGTATTGAGTGAGCAAGGAGGAGTGCGCGATGGATTCACTTTAGAACCGTGCATTTTCAGTGCTACGTCCTATGTGTTGTTTCTATTTTATCTGTAAATCACAATAAGTCGTGTATTATGAAGAGTTCGCAACGACTAAGGTTAAGTCGTGGTTACGCACAGACTGTCACACATACCTGGTGTCATTGCACAGTTCGAAGCCGCAAAGTTGTGCCAGATTTCTCACAAAGAAACATGCAAAGATTATTGCCAAATAAGCTTAAATTGAAGGTGTTCGTCTAAATGTTGCTATTCCTATGAGTATGTTTTCTGGCGCAATCTTGCATTATAATATAGTGTCAACACAACTGTGGAAACTGACACCTTTGCTTTAGCTGTTATCCGTGCACTCACTGAACTGAACAAAAAAAATGAAAAGTGATGACCTTTTTCAAAGCAATAGGCTGTAATTTTATTACGGTGAATACGTGTTGT
>OMNN01062632.1:0-10491 GCA_900302755.1 Chromis chromis | reverse complement strand
CACATATATATATAAAGGATGTTTTCTTTTAAGTAATACATTGATTTTGAACACAGAGAGTGAAATCAACAACTGAAATGATCACCTTGTACCTTTTGAATCATGTATTTATTCAAACATACAATAGATTTATTAATTACATTGGTTTGCATAGAAAATGCACAGCAAATGCTTACATTTCTTCATGATGAAGAAGTGTGTGTGTGTGTGTGTGCGTATGTGTGTGTGTGAGAAAGACAATGTGTGAAGGAGGACATTCTTTCAGCTGCTCCAGGTGAGTCTGAACCCTGATGGCAGGGTGGAGTACTGGGCTTGGAAAATGATGTAGACATGGTGGGAGGAGGCAGTGAATGGAGCAATGTTGGTTTCCTGCACAAACACAGAGAGGAGAAACTAATTGCAAACTGTTATATTAAAACTGTCAATCATAGTCCTAATTGACACACTGTATACAGAAACAAAGGATCTCTACAAACTCACTCATCAGCTATAATGTGTACTGTATCTAAAGATAATATGTGGAAATGCACATGATATTAGTGTCAAGGACTTATTTATAAATAGTTCAGTATGTCAGTAAATGGTGAATTGCATATTTTGAAAACATATTTGCCCTTTGAACTGTTTCATGTGAGAAGAATATTTTTTCATGGACATATTTTAACAAAGTCATCCCTGCTGCACTTTAGATCCAGCTGCAATATTAAAACCCCAGCTCATTATTTTATCCTGTAGTCGCCTCCTTGCCTCCTGCTGTCTCAACCAAACTCCAGCCTGGCCAGTCACTTTCTCAGACACTTGCCATGCTCAGCACCACGCTGCCCTGACCCCTTGCCTACAACACCCCTTTCCCCCCTGAATTCTCCTCCTAGCTTTGACTCACTACTTAGACCGTTTTATAATAAAATAAAACCCTTAAAACTGTGCACAGCCAGTGTCCTGCATTTTGGGTTCAGCAGTCTCATTACTTATAATGATGTGTTTAAAGTTATAAACTTAAAAAATTTCACAGGAGAATTACAAAAAACAACGCAGCATGCAGTCCATTGTTACAGTTTTCAATTTTATCTCTTTACTGTCAACTCTCTTACAGCCGTATAAAAGCTGGGATAAGTAAATATTAACTTAAACAGTCAGAAACTACATGAAAAATGTATTTAAACATATTTATTTGTCACTTAGCATAACACTGACTGTAAATAAATGTATTTACAAATTGAAAGAAATATTTTTTTGTATTTTAGACAGATTTCTTCTACTCCTAATATTGTAGGAAGTAATGTAACACAGAAGAGCAGCCCCAGTGAGCTGTGAGATGAACACACTAGGGGGGTAATCTGACTCACCAGTTGTAGACTTCTGGTATCAGCCTGCTATTGGCTTTGCATTTCACACAGCTTTCTCCTCCCTCTCCACTATCTGTGTGTTACCATTTTCAAAACCCCCTTCACTATGGAAAACAACAACAATCTCCAAGCAACAGGCACATTTTTCAGAACATTTAAAGGGTGCAAAAAAGCAGGCCTGCTTGGTTCAGTGAATTGTCCATTTTAACATAATAGGGTGCAGTCCCACCATTCTCCAGTGCTATCACAGCACTGTGGTGAATGGCCTGGCTATGTCAGACTATTAAGGCACTAATCAATGCATTTCACTGTGTCTAATTTCTAAAACTGTATGTGCATGTGTAACATGAAACCATATGAGGTTCAATATTTAGGACAGATTTATTATTAAAATTTGTAAGTTGTTTGTTACTTTATAAGCAAATACAACACTTCATCTATTGTATCGGCTCAAGGAGCATTGAAAAGATTATATTCTTTGTCTTTCCAAAACTACTATTACATATCACATTGGAATTTGAGTCCGGTAGTGTGGTCATTGATGTAAATTTAAATGAGTTCATATAAGGCAGGGGTCATTTCCATCTTGGAAAAACTGAAAAATCTTTTTTCCCCCTCTTAGATTAAACATCACCTGAACTGTTACATTACAGTTAAATAAAGGCTGTTTCTTCAGTTCCATACCATTCCACAGTAAGGTCCAACTGGCTGTGAGGAGGCGTCTGGCCCATCATACAACTTTAAGAAGTTATTCTGGCAATCTCCAGGGTCATCAATACTGATCTGGGCAAAGGTGATGGTGACCACACGACCTCTGGGTGCCATGATGCCCCATTCACAGTGAGTACCATTTGGATAGGTTCCTGGGTAGTTGGGACTTGAGAAGGATCCGTGGTCTCCATACAGAGTGCCACCACAACCTAGTGCAAAAACATATTGAGGAAAAATGCTTAAGCTAAGCTATGGTAAACAAACAATAAGATATGAATAATTTTTGTTGCTTCCAAGCAATATTATCAGATGCAGTAATAACTGTAGGAACACTAAAGAAAGATTAAACATAACAAAAATAATATTCAGAGTATTCAGCTCAGAGTACAGGATATTGTGGTGGAATGCAAATGTGACAATAAATGAAATGTAAAAAAAAGTGTAGAAAAAACTGATGTGTGCCAACAAGTACAGCATCATACTGACGCCCCTCTAAGATCAAGCTGCTTCTCACACAGCTGGCCGTTGGATACTTTCAATAATTAGCAAAATATGTGGATGAAATTTTTTGATTTTGTATTTGTTTATTTAAGGGTAATGTATAAGGAATGTCTAATTTTCCCTGTTTGGCCTCCTTCATGTTTATTTGACTTAAAAGCATAAAGCAGGACTTTCGATTATGTGGTAAGGGTAGGAAAATATCCGGTTCTCCCAAATAAACAGCAGCACAAACAATACATCCCCCTCTGTACAGCCTCTCCTCAATGCGCAGCTGGTTGTTGCTGTGCCAGGTTTATGCCAACAATCTCTAAAACTGCAAAAGTCTGTTGATCACACCCACACTGTTGGAATAAAAACTTGACATTTATTGAATGTTTAATTATTTGCTGTAAACAGTTCAATTCTGACCTTGAGAAGAGGATGTCCATGTGGCCTCAAAGCCATTTCGTGCGTAGGAATAGTCGCTCTTGAAGCGTAAATAAAGCAGGTTAGATTGTGGGAAGATGGGGCTAGGCAGGGTGCTGCCACAGAACCGACCAATCAGTGATGAGTCTGCTGTACTGCCATTACGGATCTGAGAGACAGCGTAGTGTTAATGACAATCCCAGAGAGATCACAGACAAAAGGGTCAGACAGAGCACACACAGGTGAGAACAGACTGCAGCCAACATACATTTACATGTAATTTATAAATAATACATCTATTCCAATGTTATAGTAGTATATACTAATATACTATATACCCCACCTATATCTTGTTTGACCCTTTTAGTTCTAAGGAAGGGAAGTTTTAATTGCACAGCATAGGGAAATTTGCCCACAGTGAAGAAGGTATGAATAACATGCACAAGCTAACTGATTAAGGTAGTCTCTGAAAGCATGTGTCTCTGCATGTGTGCTGGTTTTGTTACCTCCAGATAGTCAAAATCACAGTTGGTGTGGGTCTCTAGATCAAAACTGTTAAAGAAGAAGGAGATGTAGCTGTTCTGTGGCGCCTTTAAGATTATGGTGCAATCCATGTTGTGGGGGTAAGTGTCAGGCCAGCCTGGACTCTTCAGGTAACCATATTCCTGTTCATAGGTTCGGCTACAACCTGGAAACCAAAGTCAGAGCACTTATCAGGAACTAAGTTTCAGTAGTCGCCATGCTTATCATTTCAAAAGATATTGTGTAGTTTTTACTCAAACTATTTCTTCGGGAAAAGGAGGTAATGATCATTGTGAGAGTGTGTTCTGTGACATGCCCAGAGAAACAGGGAAAATGGTTTCCATACATTTTGGTACATTCTCTTTTTAAAGTAAAGTTGCAGACATCTAAGTAGTGTACAATCATTTGAAGTTCATTTGTTAATAAAAAAATAAAAAAAAGGTGCATAACTACCATAACTAAATAATAGTGCTCCCCCTTGAGTTGGACATTTTGGTTCCATTTCTGTTCACTACAGGTACCTACTAGCGATTTGATAAGTGAAACTGAGGCCATTTCCAGTCATGAAGTCGTCAGATTTGAAGTCTATGAGGATCGTTCTGCCATAACTGTAGAAGTCTGGCGGATGACTGTCTGATGCACAGAACTTATGTGACTGCCCATGGTCTCCCTGGAAACACAACAATCATCAGAATGAATATTATGATAGTGTATTAGTACCTGAGGTTTTTATCAATGAATCTTTCTACAGGGATTAAGGGTGCTTTCACATTCAGTCAAACAACTCTGGTGTATCCTTTCAGTCTGGTTGACAAGGCAACCTGACCAAGATTAAACTTTTAAGGTGGCAAAATGGCTAACAACCTTAGACAACAACAGAGTCTCTTGTACACCATGTCAACCATGTCAGGAGACACTGTATTTGCAAGTCAGATATATTATATAATATATTAAAAGTCCCATATTGTACTATATTTTAACAAATGAATGTAAGTCATACATGATGCACTTTAACAGGTTTATGTAAGCTTCACATGTCCTTGGAATGTCTTTTTCAAGTTTCAGCTAAAAATACCACACATATCGTACATTCTACCACGCCTGTGTACCCCTGGATTTCAGCCCTGGTCTATGTCTGTAGATTTAAATGCAGTTTAATTTCTAACTTTCTCTGTGGGTAATCATTTTACATAAAATATCAAAAACCAAATTTCTAAATCACAGCAAAAATGTTGTCTAAAATTTTAACCAGCAGTCACTTTCACACAGCAGTCATTTTCATTTCCAGGGTTCTGCTGCTCTACACTGCTGACAGATGCATTTTATAGCTACAACATTGTGTCACAAAATCACAATCATGGGTGATTAACATGTAGTCGTAATGGTTCACATTTCAGTGACTACTTTATACTTGTCCCATTGCTGTCTGAGTGGACTTTCAGTTCATATTTTTTCTGTTTCTGTTGTCAGACAGTGACCTTTGCCAACGCCAAAAGTTCCCTCTTCCATGATTTCCAATGTAATCATCTAATTCATTCTTTTAGTTGGTCTGATGATCATCCGTGCCATGAAACGTGCTAACACTAAGGATTCTCCTAGTGTTGTGGTAACACTGCCATCAAAAAAAAGTAATCCATTAGATCCTCAGCTCCTCAGATGCTGGGAGTGACTAAAGACTTGTAGCCAACAACAAAATATTGACTGTGCCTTTGCTCATTGCTGACACATTTCTCAGTTAGAGTTAGCAACATAATTACTCTCTGCAACAAAAACCACAGGACCGTGGTTCAGGTGGGGTTGCTGGGAGCGTGGCTGAGAGTGGTGACTGTATCTTTGTGATATCACAAAGTTACGGAGGTCTTGACGGCTCATTTTCAAGATATAATTTTCAATATAGGCTCTGTGTATTTCTCCATGGTTTAGGCGTGATACTTTATGTTTTGGTCAAGTATTTCAGGAGGAAAAGCACAAAACTGCTCATTATAACCACTGCTTATGTGTCCTGTTGGTACATTTTTTGTTGCTTATGATTATCTGAACTCACTATAGGCCAGTCCTTCATCTCTAGGTAATTTGTGGAGCAGCTCTGGCTGGGCTGGAGGGCAAAGGTTTGGACAGACACTTTGATGGTTTCCTGGGCTGGAGCATCCAGTATCCATCGGCAGGTGGTGTAAGCAGGATAGGCATTGGGGAAGGAGGGCGAGGTCAGGGTTTGGCTTGTGGTCGTGGCATTCACAGCCCCACCGCAATGCACTGCAGGAAGGCAGAATCATGAAGACATTGTGAAAATGCACAAAATGACAGTACACTACAGTAGTACAATGCTGAGAGAAAAAAAGTAAACCCTTTGGAATTATCTGCAAACTCATCAAAGTATAAATGCAATCTGTTTTAACTAATATATGGTACAATAAAATGAACTTAATTAATACATACAACTCCTTAACTTATGCTTGTTATATGGAGGTGGTGTGAGCTTTGACTACCCCTTTTTTCCAGTAGTACTATTCATGCCACTGCTGGAGTGTGTTATGGTTATACACTTGACATGCGTCACATGATGTGGCGCAACACTACCTCAGTGTGTTGGCCTAGCTAATGCAGTTTGGTAAGAAAACGGTCAAAACACTTTCTTAACATTAGCCTTGTTTCCATAATGTATTTTCATGAACAAATACAAAAACATAATTCAAACTGGTAACAGAGCTTACTACAAATCTTATGAGGTCAACAACAAGTCTTTTGCGTTTGTCAGTTTCTGATTTATGATTCTGTTGCTATACAAAAGCATAAAACAATGAAGTGGCTTTGACAATGCTTGCAGCCAACAAGAATGAAAATAAAGCAAGTGGAGTTTCCCTGCTGAAAATCTACATCTCTCATATCTACACTCGCCATGGAAAGAAAAGGGTTTAGCTGGTCTCTTAACAACATTCCTTTCTAAGAGACCCTCTCACTATCTGCGTGTGTGAACTTTTACAAATGTTGATGTCATTTTCAAGAGTATTGATTGGTCACTAGGATGTCTGTTTGTGTTGATCTCTAATCTTGACTGTAACCTCGGTGTGGAAGTGAACCACCACGGTAACTCTGAAAAC
This sequence comes from Chromis chromis, assembly GCA_900302755.1. Taxonomy (NCBI): domain Eukaryota; kingdom Metazoa; phylum Chordata; class Actinopteri; family Pomacentridae; genus Chromis; species Chromis chromis. Next base: position 3,908 of record OMNN01062632.1, on the reverse strand, counting down.
CCAAGTTTAAACCTCAAGTTATCTCACCAATCTCAAATCTTGCTTTGTAGTGCAGGCCTCTGGTCTCCTGCTACGTGCTCCTGCTTCATCCCTCATCCTCTTTCTCTCAATCACAGTTCACCTCAACTCAGCTCCTGTCAATGTTAATAAACAATCCTTTCTTCATGCTTCCAGTCTTCTGTCTCTGTGTTCTGCACTCAGGTTTTCCAAATCTATCTAACATTTAAACTGACAACATTTTGTATTGTAGCACAAAGTTTATCCCCCCTGTCAAACTGATAAGTGGTTGCAGCTAGACTGCACCAGATGTAGCATGACGTCCTATTACATCTGGCGCCAACCAAACACACAACGATCTGCTTGTTCCCTCAAAGTCCTCTTCCACCCACCACAGGTCCTTGGTGTCTCTCTCTATGCCCAATTCCCTGCCTGCCACGCCCACCTCACCTGCTCTGAATTCTCCAATCAGCCACCTCCCTGATTGCTCAAACAATATAGAAGCAGTATATAATCCTTCAGCTTTCCACTCATTTTCCAGATTGTAATGTGCTTCCTGTTGTTGCTTTCCAGTTTTCTGTTTTTCAGCTTGTGTCTTGTGTTGTACTTTGGTTTTGGCCTCTGTCAGAGGGCTGTACCACGAAGCCAGATTAATGGGTTAGCGATTAAGACAACGTTAACAGTTTTCTACCAGCATTCCTGTCCTGCATCATTTGCAGTTGCAGCGGTTTTTAACATCATACATTTTAATATTCCTCATTGAAAAATATATCTCTAATACATAGGATCTATTTGATCAGTTTTATTGTAACAATAATATCTGAATGACATTACCAATGCTTAGAAAGCTTTCTTGTGTTAGTAGAAATGGATGTTATGGCCAATCAAAGTTGACACAGGTAAAAAAGTAATTAATTTCCAAACGGCCAGATGGACATCTTGAATCATGGGTATAGAGGCTGATCAAATTTAGGATAGTAAGAGGTGGAAGTATCATCTACTGGTGTGCAAAGTTTCAATATCCTTCCATAATGCTTTCATGCTAAAAGCATTCTGCTCCTGACCCTACATATGTGTCCATTTATTGTTGGAGTATGAACAAGATGACTCACTAAAAACTTTTTATACACACATTAATGACTTTATTTATCAGTGTGATTATTTTATACATGGATTACTCTGTTCATGTGAGTGCTGTTTAATACATACATGGATCAATTTCAGCATGATCAGTGTGAACATAGATCGGGCTGATGTCAGACAACTTTCTTGCCACATGCATGTTGTTTTGGAATGACCCTGATGGAAATCCCACGAGAACATTTATTGTGTTAAGGAGTTTTATCAGGTCTGGTTGGTCTCTCCTGACCTGATTAACATTAAGTAGAATGTGTTCGTCCACTAGCAGAGATGCATTACACTGTAGAAACAAAGCAGACCACCCTCTAATGTTCTTTATGCCTCTTTTGGCACCAAGTTCAACAGCCCACACCAAAAGAGTGAGACCCGTGTAAAAGTGGGAAATGTGGATTTAATTCTGTATGAGAGTAAATGCATGTTGAGAAAATGTTTTGAATCAAATACCAATCTAGTCCAGTCTAGTGGCTTAGACACTCATAAATATATCATCCTATTAATACAACAATCATATAAAATCCTGCAACAAAGCAATACTTCTGTAGTTTCCCACAATGGAACAAGAGATTCTTAAGGGAGAGCTATGGTATACTCAGGAAAGAAAACTCTCAGATGGTAGACACATTTAAATAGTTTCGGGTACTGACCCTCCACAACAGGCCCTCCATCCTTAGTTTTGGTCCAGCATTATTTCATTCATGTGTTAATTCATTCAAATAGAAGTGTCTGTTGTTGTAATGTTTGCTGATCACCTTCAGGTGTCTATAAAGTGTACCACATGGGATTACACTGGATTATTTTTTAACTAAATATACGTAGGGTGAGGAGTTGGGACATCCGGAGAGATTAAGGATCTCTCCTGGGCGACTTCCTTTCAAGGTTTTTTGGGGCATGTCCTGGGAGGAGATCCCGGGGTAAACCCAGAACTTGCTGGAGGGATTATGTATCTCATCTGGCCTGGGAATGCCTTGGGATCCCACAGGACGAACTGGAAAGTGTGGCTAGGGAGAGTTATGCCTTGAATGATCTGCTTCAACTGCTACCTCTGCGACCCAACCCTGGATAAGCAAAAGAAAATGGATGGAAGATCTACTATAGACCTTTTTAATGAAATAAAAATCTGTCAGCTTACCACTTGCGATAAAGTACAGATGATGTATCTTGCTTCTGGTCTGTGTGTTATGCATGTTTACATGATGAGAGTAGTAATATTAGATTCCAGACCTGTGACCAGTTACCCTGGATGTCTGTCCAGCAGACCCTCTGATTGTTGGTGGCTAGTTGGAAACAAAACTAGGGATTTAGTGTCCACAGCAGTCATGCCAAGAATGTTCCAGCCAGGCCTATAAATGCAGAATGGCTGACGAACAGTCATGAACCTCCAGCCACACTCATGACCATGGTACTGATTCTGCCATAAGAGGAATTTGCAGGTTCAACAGCTGAGATTCTGATCATGTTTAGGCAGCTGGGGCCACCAGAATTTTCAAACTTGGGGCCACAGTATATAGAAAATATGTGAGTGTGCTGCATAATAGAAAAGTTCTGAACGCTGTGAACACAAATATTTATTTGCTGTGTTAACTTCAATTACACATACATTTGTCAAGTCTGTCAGCTACTGTGTGTTCGTAAGAGCTGTGTATGTGGACAGGTTCATCAGCGCTGCTGTTGTTCTTTGGAATGGATAACAATGTTTTGGTGGCGCTCTAGATCTTACTCAGACTCAGACTCAGACTTCTTTATTGTCATTCGACCCTTTACAGGATGAACGAAATGCAGTTTCTTAGGTCTTGGTGCAGGTTTCAGTTCAGTGCAATGACTGATGTGGAACTGTTCAACAGTCTGACAGCATCCAGGTAGAAGCTGTTTTTCAGTCTGGATGTTTTTGCCCGGATGCTGCGCAGTCTCCTACCAGAGGGGAGAGGGGTGAACAGTTCATGTGCAGGGTGGGTGGAGTCTTGGAGGATGCAGGTGGCTCTGTCCCTGCATCTGGAGGTGTAAATGTCCCCAATCGGTGGTAAGCTGCACCCGATGGTCCTCTGTGCAGACCTCACCAGCCGCTGAAGGCTTCCTTCTCTGCCACCGTGCAGCCACCATACCACACAGGGAGGCAGCAGGTCAGGACACTCTCCACCGCAAGCTGTAGAAGGCCTTGAGGACATCAGTGTTCAGTCCTGCCCTTCTCAGCTTCCTCAGGAAATAGAGACGCTGATGGGCTTTCCTGTGACAGCCTGGTGTTGGTGCGCCAGGTGAGGGTGTAGAGAGGTGGACTCCGAGGTACCTGATGGAGGGACGATCTCCACAGCTCTCCGTCGATGAGAGGGGGGAGTGGCTGGTGGGGGCTGACCTGCGGAAGTCTACACCATCTCCTTGGTCTTCTGAGTGTTGAGGATGAGGTTGTTGTCTCCGCACCACCGTGTCAGGTCCTCCACTTCTCGCCTGTACGCCGACTCGTCTCCGTGGATGATGAGTCCGACCACCACTGTGTCGTCTGCAAACTTAACATAGATTGTTCTTGTGCTGAGCTCTGCAGTCGGAGGTCATCAGTGTGTACAGCAGTGGGCTGAGCACACATCCCTGGGGCGTGCCGGTGTTCAGGATGATGGTGGAAGACGAGATGTTATTAATTCTGACACTCTGTGGCCTCCCAGTCAAGAAGTCCAGGACCCAGTTGCACAGTGGCGAGGGGGCTCCTAGTTCAGCCAGCTTGGACACCAGTTTCTGCGGGATGATGGTGTTGAACGCAGAACTGAAGTCCAGAAACAGCAGCC
>OMNN01062631.1:0-18189 GCA_900302755.1 Chromis chromis | reverse complement strand
AATAGCCTAGCAGTTATGTTATGTCATGTGACTCACGTGCAGAGCTGTAGCGGCTGTCCCGGGTTCGATTCCGAGCTCAGGCATTTACTGCATGTCCTTCCCCACTCTCTCCCGTTTCCGACTCTATCCACTGTCCTATCTAAAAAAGGCATAAAAGGCCAAAAATAAATCTTAAAAGAAGAAAAAAAACAGACCAAAACAGTCAAATGTTACAGTATTCCATTATTTTTTAAATACTTTTTCTGGCACACTTGCTGCCAGATTTTCTCACGGGATCTTTTTTGTGATCAGAGGCCTGTGTGACGTCTGTGTTCTGATTCCTTAATGTTGAATGCTCCCATTTGGGGGCTTTTACAAGGACACCTGAGCTATGACCTCGGCCATTTGTCATAATTACACCTGACGTTGGAAACTTCTCCTGTCACACTGAAAACGACTCCTATCGAGCAGCTCGTGCAGCAGTCACCTGCGAGCAATCACTCATCCACCTTCTCCTATTCCCTGAAACACACACTTTTAAGCTTACAGTGCCCAGGTCCTCGTCCACAGAGGGGCCATTCTGCTGCCAGATGCTGGCGTGCAAAGCTGCAGCGGAGGACTATTTTCATAATGACAAGAGAGATTTGTAGAAGGGGGGCAGAGTTGTTGTGGAGAGCAGACATGATGTAAAATAACTTAACTGCTTCATAAAATGGACTGGGGGAGGAGGGAGGCGGGTGAGGAAGGGGTAAGAGGAAGGAGAAGCTCCCATGAGGGGAACAGGCGAGCTGAGGACCACAGTCGGACTACACAAACCACCATGGAGCTCTGAGCCAAGATCAACACATGCGGGCCGAGCAGATGCTGTTTTTGTTGCTGCCAAATTACGCTTTTTTTTGCTACTTGACCCTTTTGGTAGGCGGGTAAACATGTCTGACCGTGCAGTTTTCACCTTTTACTTTGACCCCCTATTCTGCATTTTACAGTCAGTGTAAAAATATTTAGGAAATGGTTTATTGTAAGACATTAAAATGTGGTTAGAAACACAAATGTTTAGAATTAAAATATGAAGCTATGAAGTCATTATGATTATTAAATCCATGATGCATACATTACTGGTGTATAAACGGTTACTGAATAATTGCTACCACTGCATATCATGGGTTTAATCATACTTAATGATATATAAATGCTATAGCTGTTAACAATTTCATGCATACACACTTAAAATGTCCTCATTTTTTTCTTACATTATTGTATATAGTAATGTAACAGGGTCAATTATACAGCAGCAATGTAAAATGTACTATCGTTATAATTACACAAAATCTGTGTAACCTTAAGTTTATTTTATTTGGTTTATTAGGTTGGGCCTCCAAATCAGTATGTGGAACCTTAATTTGAGTCTGCACCCCTACGGTCACATTATAGCATAACACTGCTCTCTATAAATAGCATTTTTGTGCCTTTACTTCTTCCCTCTTGTTCTTCATCTCCGTGGGAGAGGTAAGCGCCTTGCAGTCCTGGGGAAATCTCAGTTTTAGCCTCTGCTAATGACATTTTGAAGTTTACTGGCTAGCTTAAAGTTGTTATGAAGTGCTTACGATGTACTAAAACATACGTCTGTGTCCTTTAATTTGTGTAGGGGCATGTTTTTAATGGAACTCACTGACCGGAGGATTCTTTCGTATTTATGCTGTTTTCATCAGGAGCTGTAAAAATTAAACGGAGACTGCCTCCAAAGAGATCTACGTCTGAGTCTCTTCCTCAAGCACAACGCAGAGTCAGACACAGCCGGTTACAATAAAACCTTCTTAACCCTCTTGACCCCAAAACTTGGGGCTTAAATGGCATGTTATGTTTTGAAAAATCACCAAAATTACATTTATCAGGGCCAGAAACTGTAAAAACAACTGGATGATTGGATGATCCTTGAACTACATATGTGTGATGTGTGGTTACGTTGGGAAAATTAACTAAATCTGAGCTTAAAATAATGATTCTACATGTCTCCTTTAAAAATTCATCAAAAGTAAACTGTTTGCAGTCACTACAATCTGTAAAAAAACATCAAATCTACGCTTCTTGTTGTCTTTGTGCTGAACTGGGATGAACTGCAGGCTGTGTTTACACAGAGCAGAAAGGACGCAAGTATGGAAACACGTCGTTCTGCTTTTGAAACCATCTTCTTTTAGTATTAGCATCTGGTAGCACTTGGAAAAATATTGTACATGTTAATTGTAGTTTTTTTCAATTTTTGTTTTGTATTTTTTTAATGACTTATGGCATTTTAACTGTGTCATACTGGACTGAAGACTCTTTGTAGAGTTCTCTTTACTTCTAGCAATGGCTGTGGTGTTTACATAGAGGTGCAGGACTTTATATTGCAGTGAAAAATGAGCCCGCAGTGAGTAAAAATGTGGCAGGGTAAATAAACGCCCAGCAACTGCTTGGAGTTCAGTGAGTTAAATTATAGATGCTGATAAACTCTAATGTTTGGGGATTTAAATAAAGGGTTACCTAACTCCTACTACGTTTGGGTTCCTATCAGGGGGTAATTACATAAAGCATTAGGCCCCACGGCGCTACAAGGTGCATGTCAAATAAAGTCGTGTGCCATTGTGATGAACATTTATGCTGACAGCTCGGCACTGGCCTGATGCCAGCTACAGTACAAGCTTCCTCTGTACATCTCCATCTCTGTGAGAGGAGGAATAATCAGGCAGCGAAGCTCACAGGTGGCTCTCCAGAGTTCAGAGGGTCGGACCACAGCTTAATGTTGCACCTTGGAAATATCAGCTGTCAGTCCCCACATCAAAGCAGCTCTATAAATAAACGCTGACTGTGCCCCTCTGCTCTCAGCTTCACCAACCTGAGTGGGTAAAAGGGGGTACGGGGTAGTTGAGCGGGCTGCACCACAAAATTGACCCAAGCCGGAAATCACACTGTTTTCCTTGACTCTCAAATGGGGGCTTTTTCTGAACAGAGCAAATGGTTGAGAAAACATAAGCTATGAACGTCCAGCATATTTCATAATCAGACGTCATACTGTAGCACACCTGCACAAACAGCAGTCGCACTGTAGCCTCCTGTAGAGCGGCTCTAATGCACATGGCAACAAGCCCCTTGGCGGTTCTCGCGCCATATTTGGGTATCCAACGTACGTTTGCATATAAAACAGAAGTTTTAGCACTGAGAGAAAACTAAAGAAAGCAGTTGAGGCTGAGAGCTGCAGTGCAGAGACATAAAGTCATGCGCTGAAGTGTCACATGTGGTAAGATGTTGATGTAAAGTCTCTGAAATATAACAACCCTTTTTAACAGTTTTAATGTGGGGGTTATTTCATCTCAAATCATCAGGGACATTCTGACTCCACCAACTCTGATTTGCTTGATAGTTTGTTATCATAAACTCTGGATATTTAAAACGGTATCTGTGAAATGTTAGCGTGATGTATCAAGTACTTTCTGAGATAAAATGTTTTTAAATTTAATGGCCATCAATCCATTTTTGTTGCACAATGAAATTCGAGGCAATGTTTGGATGACAGTATCTCATATTTTAAGATAAATGTTATTGCTCATCATGCCATTGATTAAGAATCTGAAATACTGGACAAGTAAATCAAATAGTCTCTAAATTATGTGTGAGTTGAAATATGAAAAAAAAACTTCTTTCAATCTTTGAGCTCACATTATCAAAAGATTGATCATGCAGTAGTCAACAAACATATGTAGTTGCATGTCACAATAAAATGTGCAGTGGGGCCTCTGTCAATCAAACTTGTTCCACTGCATCCTGTTGATGCTTGATCAGAATGGGGTCTAGGAAGTTTGGAGGTCAAATCAACATCTTGGGCCATTGTCATGTTCCTCAATATGTTCCTGATTGGTTGATGTTGTTGCCATGTGGTAGGGGGCATTTTCCTGCATGAGGGAGTGTGCTTGTTCTGGGACAATGTTTATTTGGGTGTCTAAGTCTCATCAACACGGATGTTAAAATCCAAGGTTTTCCAGCAGAACACCACATAGTACCAATATGAACAATGTTATTCACTTCACCTGTCAGTGGTCATAATGTTGTAGCTGATCAGTGTATATTTGTAAAGTTTCAGGAACATCAGAGATGGTCGAGCTGAAATTGTTTGATTTGTATCCATTTTTGTAATAAACATTTAGGATGTAATATCCATGTTTTTATGATCAAATAAAACAAACCTTGAACCTTGATCTGAACTGGAAGCACATTTGTCAAATAAATGCAGTTCAATAAAGAAGTTCAATATTTCCCTCTAAAATGTAGTGGAGGTGAAGCATAAAGTAGCATGAAATTCAAAGTTCAAGTGCCTCAGCGTGAAACTTAACTACTTCTATAGCTGTCTTCCAAAAGTGTGCCTATACTGTGTCTACACAGCTGTAAGTTTATATCAAAAGCTCAATCAGGTGTTGCTACACTTGGATAAAAACACAAACTGTGGCTGCTCAGATTGGTAGGTACAGAGGCAGCAAGCCAACAAGAGCAAACAGAAAACCAAACACACACTCAGCCACAGTCACTCAACCTAATGGCATCCTGGAGTTCCTCAAGAGGCCTGTGTCAGACCCGGCCACCACTACTGTCGGCGGCTTGGAAGCTCCACATGGAAAACACAAACGCTTCCCTCTACAGGCGAGTCATTCTCCCACAGTTGGAAAACATGACGGGCGGATTACGACCAGAGATGCTTATGCAACAAGAAGCCCCTGCAGCTCTGCTCTGGGAGGAGGGGGTTGTGTGTAATACTGTTAGATTCTTATCTGAGCTTGTTTGAATTATAAGATATTATGTGTGCCGTCGCACACGTGAGTGTTTGCACACCCAGTGCTGTAACTAGTGTAAACACACAGGTGATGTGACAGTAATGCCGTTAAATACAGTTAAGTCGTAAGTTGGAGATGACAGTTTGTTTGTACCAGGAGCTAATTTGTTTCTGGTGCTACTGCAGGACCTTCATCACTCACAGAGAGACAGGAATGAGCAGGAAGGTTGTGCAAGTGACTTTACACCTCCTCCATCACTTTATTCTACTATTGAAACCATTATTTAAAACCGACTTTATCAACACCTGCGCATACACTGTTGAAATCAAACAAACCACATCCATATATATCCAGATACAATATTATCCAGAAGTAAAGGTTCACATACATGGATGGACAAGATTGCTTCCTTAATTTACGACAAACGACAAGAGTTCTACAGCCTGAAGTAATACCAGCAGTTCTGTATGGCCTTCCTTTCACTAGATAGATATCCTCCCTCTCTGTTAAAAAAAAATCTGTCTACGCAAACATTGTTTTACAAAATATCTTCATATGCACAAGAACGCAAAAATGACTACAAATGCTCCAATAAGCATGCCAGGTCTACATCAACAATACATCATATACCAGAGAAGACTGTCATTCTGTCATTTCTGCGGACTTTAAACTACTGATGCAGTGGACCAAACAATATTGGGCACAGCAGATGCAGAGGCTTTGACATACTGTAAAGTGGTGTAGCAAAGCCAAGTCAAGTTATAAACTTCTGTTAGTACTAAGCAAATGTAAAGAACCCTTTGTATAATTTTGCAGTTTCCAAAATGTTTCAAAAAATTACAATCTGAGTGGATGAAATTTGGCAAAATATCCATATCAGTGTAGACGAGGCCTTAGTTTGCCGTGTTGGCTTTAAAAATTTGCTAATTAACACGAAGTACAACTGAGGCTACTTGGGTATTGCTAGAGTGGATTCATTTTCATGGCAACCCATTTAATAGTTGGCAAGATATTAGCTACTAAGCAAAAATGATCACTCTCATGGATGGCACTTCACGGAAGGAAAAGTTAGTAGGAATCACAAACTCAGTGGAATCCTCTTCAATCAACTATGAACCAAATTATGGGCTAGTTCATGTTGAAATATTTCACTCAATAAACTCCAAGACTTCCACCTACATTTAAAGGCATGCGCCGACTTCAGAGCCCATACACACAAAAAATGACACAAAAAAGACTTTGATCATTAAGTTTGTCCAATTATTGAGTGTATTTTCATTTCCTAAATGGAAATAGAAGATACTACTGCTCCAGAACAGCTAGCATGTGGTTGATCACAATTAAAAGCACCTAAGTCAGCAGATGATTAAATGGACTCAGTGCTACCGTTTGATGCTAACAAATGTAAAGAGACCTTGTTAGCATTAGCGGTCAGTTACTGCATCTTAACTCGCCAAGTGACGCTAAGGTCATGTTTGGTGGGGGAAAAAAGCAGGAATCAAATGTGTAGTTCAGAAGAAGCCGTCGCAACAGAGCCAACCCCTCCAGTTGGATCCCATCAAAACCAAACTATGATGACGTTAGAATGTGCTAAGTGCAAGGATTCCCACTTCAAAGTGAGGAACGAGGACGGACCCGAGCTCCAGTACAGTGTGGCGTCTGTTTGAAGCTCAGCGAACCATGTTAAGACACAACGCAGACTGGGGCCCTTGGGCCCGCTGTACTGAGGGGAAGCTGGCATCAGTTATATTGGACAAGTAAGACACTCTGATCAGTGCCCAAAAACCTGGGTCTGAAAAGGCCAAATGGAAACGGAGCTGGACTTGAGATTAAACAGGGATGACACATGTGCAAACACAAAAAAAATAAAGAAGCATACGCACCGACGGCCTCTGAAGGAGAAGACAGTAAGATGTTGAATGTGCACCCAACCGAAGTTCACGCTCCTCCTGCTGCAGCCACATCCTCAGACCACATGGGAAGCAGCCGCATTCATTTTAATAACTGCTCTTATTTTTTGTCTTGCCAGCAGCTATTACCGTAATTCACGCTCTGTCCTGGACACCTGGAACAGAGAGACAACATAGGAAAAGGTGACGGGAAGGTTCAGGGTTATTTTGTAGTAAAAGTGCCATAACCACAATGTTAAGTTACTCTGCCAAATCTCCATTTAGCATTCAGATTAAGGAATTTAAGGAAGTATTACCAGAACAATTTACTTAAAAAGTTCTCGTTCTGCAGTATAATGATTATATTTTGCGTTGCCTGACTGTTAATACCAATGCATCAATGTGGAATGAGCATTTTGATGTTGTTACTGTGGCTCTAACTGCTTTAGATGCAGTTTTATAATTTAGTGAAGTAGTTCCTTTGTGGTAAAGGACGTATTCATGAATATTCAGAAGTAGGGGACAACCAATATAGTTTTTTCAGCAGCAACACCAATATCGATTATTAGTAATCAAGGAGGCCGACAGCTAATACTTGGAATCGATCAAGATTTGCAAAATTCAAAGAAGACAAACTCCGACACAAGTCTGGTAAATCTCTTTTGTTTATTTATGTTTTACACATGCTTACTGAAAAAATAACTTTTTAACATGTATTTTTCAGTACTGATCTATAAAATGTATTTATTTTATAAGTAAATGTTTGAAAAATAATGATACCAATAATCAAAAAAATAATAATACGGTCTGTCCTCTACACTTCCATCACTGTCTGGTTTGGATCGGCCACCAAACAGGACAGGCACAGACCGCAAAGGATAACCAGGTTTGCAGAGAGGATAACTGGGGCCGACCTGCCCTCCATCCAGGACCTGTACCTGTCCAGGGTCAGGAAGCGGGCAGGTGACATCTCTGCAGACCCCTGCTGACCCCTCACACCATTTTTTAAACTCCTTCCGTCCGGTAGGAATTACAGAGCACTGTACGCCAAAACCACCAGACACAGAGACAGTTCCTTCCCCCCGGCCGTTACCCTGATGAACTTTCACTAGCCACAGAGACTCGGGAACCACTGTGCAATAATTCCCACACTGATGCATATTTGCACTACTTTCTACCTCAATAACCCTACTACTTTGCACACACACACTGTAAATACTGTAAATACTGCGACTTGTGGATGTTTATGTTTATATTTTTATTCTTTTACCTTATATTTAGTGCTTAGTTTTTTGTTTTGTTTTTCTTTTGTACAAAGAGAGCAAAGTTACAAACTTGGTCAATAAAGCTGATTCTGATTCTGATTCTGCAATTCGAATGTGACTAAGTACAAGAATAACGTAGTACGAAATGAAAATACTCAAGTAAAGTACCTCAAAACTGCACATACGTAAAATACAGTACACTTGTGATCCCGACATGAGGCCTGGTTTCTCTTCAAAAGGTCACAATATAAAAGTGAGGGAGGCTTGAATAAGTTGATCTCTTTATTTGTTGTGAGACGTGAAATAATCTTTGGACTTTCAATAATTCCTTGAAACCTATTGAGAAGTTTAAGTTTTGAAATCACTCACCATCATCCTGTGTTTTTGTTAAGGATTACTAACACAAAAGATCGGAAACCACTGGTTTAATCATTAACAGTGTTTTATATCCTGCAAGATTATCAAAGTTTTTTGATGTGACATTTGATACGAGAGGTTTGATAAGACATGTAACGATAGTAAAGCACAGGATTTCCCTTTAAAATGTAGTACAGCAGCATAAAACTGGCAGATAATGGAGATATTAAAGAAAAGCAGAAGTAAAGATAAACAGTTCTTGCTGCTTTCCAGGCCTCAGAACAAGAGTATAAAAGGAGTGGTAAAACACAGATGCAAACATTTGCCTATTATCTGATACACTGAAATACAGGATGTTATAAATTAATTATTTATAGTGCAAACAATGTGAGTTTGAATATGGAAAACAGTTTGCACAAAAGTAGGCAGGGCGGTGGAACATTTCTTCTCCTTGGCAGCTTCTCCTTTGACCTCAGGCCCAGATCCGTTGTGCTTGAATGTTGCCTGGTTATGAAAGCACTTACTTCTCAACACGGCTCCGCGCTGATATGTTGCGTAAAGCGGATTGCCGGCGACAAGTTCAAGAAAAAGGCTTTGTGGAGTTGTTTGTGTTGTTGTATGTGCTCTGAATCACTCAGTAATACCTCATTTAAGGGTTCGGTAATAACACTTTATCTGCGGCGGTTAACTCTGCTGATTTCTACCACATTAGAGGCGGCCACGATAGCTCCTCCTAAACACGCTTCTATTTCAAACAATTACTCCTGAAATAAAATACATGTAAAGCAGCGTGGGAAAGCGCCGTTCCCTTCTCGTTATGCAAAGCCTCGCAGGAGATAAGCCGTGACCGTTAACAAAACGGCAGGTTTGGAGAGCGCTACAGATGGCCACAGGTTCAAACTGTCAACATGGAATATGTACAAACCTGCTGCCTGTTTTGGCTTTACACGGGAGCTCTGCCAGATATGGAGAGTAATTTTATTAACTGGCAAGGCTGAGAGAGACGAGAGCGAGGTATATCCCGAACAGTTTTCATTCAGGATCTGTCACCTCATAGCTCTCTAAAGCCCGTCTCCAGGACTCGAAGTGTCTCATTTCACATGCCTTAAGACAGGAAATGGATAGTGAGGAGCTGAGTTTTAAAAGTGACCTCAGGGAACACACCTGGGAGGAGGGCGGGGTTGCTTTCTGAGTTTTCACAAATCAGTACAACCCCGTTAATAAAAAAGCTACACAGAGAGCACTGTTTAGGTGACATTCATGGATGAAGGCCTGGCAGTTGAAAATATTCAGATTCTCAGGTTTTCATTTATTTCTAGGCTCCCCAAAGAATTGTGTCATGTATGATAGCCATTGCACCAGTTGTTCATGGGGAGGAATCTGCAGCTTGTTTGTTTTGCTGAACAGTACAAATGATTTATGAATGACTCAATATCAAATGTGTGTCACACAAAGGTCTTATTGGCTAATAAAAAGTAAACAGCTCTGTCATATAAGCCCCACAATGACAGCGCTAACATGCAGGTGTAATGTTTACCAGATTAGCTAACAGTTGCTAAAAGTAGCATTAAAAACAAGCACAACAGAGACTGATCACAATCTTATGGCCTTAAATATCAAATAATTCTTAACTACTGGTGGCAGGACAAAAGTGGGAATCAAAGCAAATCGTCAGGATTCATCCTCTGAGCACCATGAATGTTTGGATGGAATGTTTATAGCAGAACATTTAATCACTGTTGAGATATCAGCCTGGACTAAAGTGGTGACCCAACCCATTATTATATTATATTGAGTCATCTTTTATTGCAAAATAATTATCGTTTGGAGACAATGTTTTGAAAACATCATAAAAGATCTCTCTAGACATCAAAATTAGAGCCCCACGCCCACCAAAACTTACTTTTAGGGAGTTAAAAACAAATAAATTAATAAAATAAATACTGGCTTTTATTACCTGTAAATATGCACATATAGCAAATACAAACTGTATGTTAGAGTTGTACTGAAAAGGGTCATTGTTTATCATTCCAGCAATGCATTTCCTGGTTAGTTAGCAACTTAATAATAATATCAATGCATTGGTTTTACATAGCGCTTTTCTGGACACTCAAAGACGCTTTACATTGCATTACTCATTCACTCCATACTCGATGGTGGTAAGCTACGTATGTAGCCACAGCTGCCCTGGGATGGACTGACAGAAGCGAGGCTGCCAATCTGCGCCATCAGCCCCTCCGACCACCACCAACCACTCACTCTTTCATTCACTCAGGCTTCTTGGTGTTCCCTCACGGTCTCCCATCCAGGTACTGACTAGGCCCTACTTCGCTTAGCTTTCGAGATCTGACGGGATCGGGCATCACCAAGGCGGTATGGCCTAACTTAGTGTGGAGACACTGCTTGGCTCTGCATCGTTCTCTGCTACATGCGCTGCCGACAGTGCTAACAGTATCATAAGCAATGTGGTTGGAGCTGCTCTGCTGGCCAAACTATAAGATGACACCATTTCTAAATTACTCCAAGCATTTTTTTCTGTATTATGTTCTTTAAAAACAAAAAGTTTTCATGTCAGTGTATATCAAAGAACATATACACTAATATTGATATATCTGTGATAGGCCAATATCAATCTGACTGCTCATTTAGATGCAATATTGTTAATTTTGGAAGTTTTAATAATTGACTTTGGCATGTCCTACTTCACTAAAAAGTTCATTCTCAGTGCGCTGAAGCTTTGAAGTTTCCATTCACATGCTGCATATTCAAACTTGTTTGGCCTCGTTAATTTTCACACATGCGTCACTATACACTGTGAAGGTCCAACATTCAGATGAAGTCAATAAGCAAAATACTTTATTTTTTTAAATGTAGGGCAACTTTAACTTAGCTGATGTAGACATAAACGGTATACTCCTAAGAGCTTTAGTAAAAAGCAACTGGACTTCTGCATTTGGTTCTTGTTGTTTCACTTTTTATTGAAGAGGCCTATTCTGAGAAACGTAAGGATTACCATGGATTACTATGGATTACCATGACGTGTATGACTGAGAATCCACACAGGCATATACTGTAAACGTCATATTTGTTTCATGCTGCTAACTTTGATGTTGGCCTGACGTTAATATATCAGGCAACAAGTGAGCAAATTCCATTCTGGAAAAAAACACTAGTTGGCCAAAAGTGAGATTGTGTAGGGTTTGCCTTTAGAACAGTGCGAGGACATAAAGTACAGTAAGGTGAAGAAGAAGAATGAGTGATCAACGACTCCATCCTGCTGGTCCAACCCTGACTGCAGGAGGGCCTGACTGCCAAGCGGCCTACATGGGAGGAAAAAGTGACTACAAACGGCCCGAGTTTTCCAGCAGGATCTGAGCAAAAGACCCAGACTCTGTCCAAAGCTGTGAAGGCATCAATGTGTTTCGGCAAAGGCCTGACGCATTCGCTCATTCACACGTCAAACAAGTTTCCCCTCAATGGAGAGCTCTTTCTTCGCTGGCCCTGATTCAGTGGAAATGCAAATGTTAAGGCCTTGCCCTGATTTGATGGAACTATTCATTTTGTCAGCCCGCCCTGCCGACCAAACCTCTGCGCCCTACCTCGTCCTGCCCCTCAGCACACCCTCAGTGACGCTCAATAAATGCACCATGACGCTGTCTTTCGCCCTGCCGCTCTCAAACCTGACATTCAGCTGTCCAGCAGACTTAAAGTACACCACTATCATCCTCTCACATGTGCACACATATGGTCAGTTTAGCGAATAAAACACAGCAAATTACAAATATATGAAATAACTGTCTGTGAATAATAGAATGGGACATGCTGAACAGGTTTCAGGCATAAAATATCTAACTTTATATTGTGACCTACAATTTGAGAGACATGTTGTAAAAGCTAATTTTCATATATTTAGACTAAAAAAGCATTTACAACAATCATTATTCAGTCCTCTAAAGATCTTGGGCATGAAGCTGATAAGATCATTGTCACTGTAACCCTCCGAAGAAACTAAATGTCTTAATATTTGATCATTTCATTACATTTACTAATATTAAACTGACTTATAATTGTCTGTACAACAAGGCTCTCAATGTGGTCAGTGACCTGTAGTGCAGCAGTTAAGTGAAACTATCTTTCAAAATGTGATACAAGCACCAAACTTGGCAAAAATACTCCTTAGGGGTTACGTTTTTGAAAAAATACACTGGCCACCTGAAATTCGAGATTTCATTTTTTGCGTATAAATTGCCTATTTTACCACAGATTCTCACTACACTACACTAGATGCTCCAGGTAGTGACCAGTGCCGATGCTACCATTTGGCTAACTGCTAAATGCTAATGCCAACTGCTAATTCAAACAGCACTGCCATGTTCAACTGACCCATGCCCGTTTAGGAGATGCTCCAGGTAGTGACCAGTGCCGATGCTACCATTTAGCTAGTGCAAATGCTAGATGCTAATGCTAACTGCTAAAATACTTCAATACTACTAACAAACTCACCACACACTAGGAGACTATACAGTTGGATTTGCCTATAATGTTAGTGCTAACTGCTAATTGCCAATGCTTACTGCTAAGATACTACCATACTACCACAGCATTCGCTATTGTTAACTGCTACAATGCTAACATAGGTTACACAACTGCTAAGTGCTAATGCAAGAATAATAGCACTACCATCACCTACCCTAGCGTCTCACCAACTGCACCAATGAAAGCGGGGTGGGGATACAAACCGTGGTTCAGGTAGGGGGTGGAAGTAGAAGGGGTAGAGCTAAAGATGAAAGTAGGGATTGGATACAGACCCTGGTTCGGGTAGAAGAATACTTTAAATTAAACTTAATTTTCACACAAAATAAAGGAAAAGGAAGCTTCAAAAACCTTCTTTTTAAGCTAAATGGGCAGAGATTTTCTTGCAAAGAGAATATATTGTGCAGACATTTTAGCCAGCACCCACATAATAATTGATTTTTAACAAGTTTTGTTAGTTGAGGATTCATTTACTCGAGCATAATAGACATTTTTGTTTATCAAATGCTCATAAAATGCAAAAAACTTTAGTCAAATAAGGTAACACAGACTCATTGCCTTTGCTGTTGCGTTCCTGCAGACTGTTGTGCGTAAACACTGCCCCAAAGGCCCAGTCTGAGCCAGGAAAAACCGTGTTAGGGCATCATAATTTGCATCTAAAACATTATTAGTCTGTTCTAGTGTTTTTGTTTCTCCTCAGTGGTTTCAGTGAGGTCAAGGCAAACACACACACTTGATGCTGTTGAGGATATTCTACATTAATGCCTGGACTTTAATCCATTCATACTTCCTGTTAAGCAAAGTCTAACCCTGACACGGAGAACAATGAAGTCACACAAGAGAAGGCCGGTGAAACTCAAGCTTAACACACAGTGCACACGTGAGCATCGCAACACACTCACAAAACAGGCCTTGCAATTTGCCTCGGGGACAAGACACTTGTCATCTGCGGCGCACAGATTACAGGTTGCGAATCTCCATTTATGGAGTGCGAGTGACTGATTGGAGGAAGCGCGATGAAGCCACATGCTGACACTGCCAAATGAGGCCGGGCCACCGCAGCTTCATGCCATTAGTGCAACAGAGTGTGTGTGAAGTGGACACACCCTCACGCAGGTAGGTAGGCATTGCTTTGGTTGAGGGCCCCGGGGCCGTAGGGGACTCGCAGCCAATTTAAGGATTTGACAAGACATGTTAATGACCCAGATTCCCACTATCTGGTAGAAGGTGTGGTAGCCGGGGAAGGAGGTGGAATTTTTTTTCATGAGGCTGCTTTTACAGGCGAATAGAAATCTGTCATTGCAGCATTATATACATAAACAAACCAGATTTTTTTATGACACTTATATAATGCTGAAGTCACAGGCAGTAAAAAAGTGCATGACAGGTTAAAAACAAAGAGGGGTGAAGTCTTCGTATTGACTGGAATGAGGGGCATACAAGTTCAGAAAAAAAACGTACAACTGTGCAGCTTACAGAGTTATATTTTAAGCCAATCTTTGTCCCGTTGCTTAGAAAGCCCAGTCATAAAAACAACCTGCTCGGCAAACTAAGCTTTGCAGGCCGATGACTCAGGATCAAGCTGTGTCCTCAAGCTGCACAGCCAAGGCTGGTTGTCTTTACTGGTGAAAAAGAGCCATCATGTGGTCAAGTTGATGTACTGCAACTTAGGACAGGAGCTAAGGCTAATAGTTAATATTACATACAAATAAATTAAAATATTTACAGTATATCCACATATCATAAGGTATGTCTTCATGTACCAAGAAAGAAGAGGCAGCTGATTTCTTATTGAGACTTTTATCTGACAATATTACTGAGGATTACATGCATGATAAAACCTCTATGACAAAGATACAGCGATCAGGCATAACATTATGACCACCTGCCTAATATTGTGTTGGTCCCCCTTATGTGGTCAAAAATGCTCTGAACCATTGGGCATGGACAAGAGGACCTCTCAGGGTGTCCTATGGGGTCTGGCACCAGGGCGTTGGGAGTTGATACTTTGGCTTGTGCAGTGGGGCCTCTGTCAATCAAACTTGTTCCACTGCATCCTGTTGATGCTTGATCAGAATGGGGTCTAGGTAGTTTGGAGGTCGAATCAACATGTTGGGCCATTGTCATGTTCCTCAAGATGTTCCTGATTGTTTGATGTTGTTGCCATGTGGTGGGGTGCATTTTCCTGCAGGGGTAGGCCAGTGACATTTGGGATTGTCATTTGCATGAGTGTGCTTGTTCTGGGACAATGTTTATTTGGGTGTCTAAGTCTCATCAACACGGATGTTAAAATCCAAGGTTTTCCAGCAGAACACCACATAGTACCAATATGATCAATGTTATTCACTTCACCTGCCAGTGGTCTTAATCTTGTGGCTGATATCGCCAATATTGGCCGATAATATCAACTGATCACATATAAATTGGTATTGGCATGTATTTTTCCCAAAACGCACCAACATGGAAATCCTTGAAACGCAACAAAAAGCCCAACATGTTGACCCGACTTCAAAACTGCCCACAGGATGCATTATCCTACAACAGGCAGAATCCAAAGCATCCACTGCCAACACCCTGCTGCCAGACACCGTTGGACATGGCCAGTTGTCCCACGTCCATGTCTCTATATCCTGAGGTCGACCTTCACAATATTAGGCAGGTGGTTTTAATGTTCTGGCTCATCTGTGTATACTCTATATGGATTACTGCCTTTGTCTGCAAAATGCACAAAAATACTGAAAAATTGATCATTACAATTTCAAGCAGCCTTAGGTGATGCCTTCAAATGTCTCATTATATTCAACCAACAGCCCAAAGCCAAAACATTCTGTTTTCACAACAATATAAAACAACAAAAAGCAGCAAATCCTCACACTGGAGAAGCTGAAATACAAGAACTGTTTGCATTCCCACTTCTTCACCTCTAATCTAATCCTATTACTGTAACAAAACTTACGTCAGTGTGACACTAGACCCTCACAATATAGAGATTGCAGCTTTAAGTCCACTAAACGCATCATTAGGGAAAGTATATAGGAGGGAAAAGAGTGAAAAATAAAGCTAAATGTGATACCGGGAAAGTCGTACACTATAATTTTATTGTGACAGCTGATGGTTTTCTCCAGCTTCTCCTCCACTTACAGTGCAGATGTGTTTCAGGGAAAACAGTTTTGTGTCTGTGCAGCACTAGACTGACATCCAGTTGAATAAGATCTACTTCTTGCAGTTGAGAAAAGGCATTAGGAATAAAGCTCAACCGAACGGATGGGTCATACATCATTGAGCATTACCCGTGCTGTGCTGTGCGACTCTAAAACACAAATTGGATTACCTGTGCGCCCACGCGGATCCCACCCGAATCGGACAGAGGGAACACACAAAGAAAGGTACATGCATGTTCTAAACGCCTCGTGTAAACATTATAAAAACCTGCAAATACACAGAGTCTTATTGAAGCCGCAGTAAAAAAAAAAAGGGAGTATACAGCACCTGCAGTCGATCTCACTCTGAGCCACACACACACTCGCACGGTGCAATTTTTGTTCCCTGATAATAAATGCCACATTATTGTGATGTACAGCGGAAGACCACGTCACATAAAGGTTGCCGTGATGGAATCTCTCTTCGGAGCCGCCGGCCTTGACATGCGAAATCAGATCCTAAAACTGTTTATGGCGCCGTGAAGCCAGACGGCGGCCCTCTGCTCCTGTAAACAATCCACTGGAACCTGATGATTTATTAGCGACGCATCCAATAAATCTGAATACTCATCATTCTAAAACAATCCATTTCTGGATTTTGACTGTTCTTTTTTTTTTTTTCCCTTCATCACCGTCTGGCGGCCAAGAACCCCGGCCTTTACCGCTGAGATCATCGCAGTAGCAGAGCTTCAATAATGAAAGCAGGAATTTACAGCCGGCCGCTAATTGAGCCGTTATTATGATTTGAGACAACACATTTCAACACGGCCGTAGCTCACAAACCCGCTGCAAAGCTAAAAAAGCTCTAAAGGCTCATAAAGGCCACAGCGGGTGTTTAGTTTAATAGGAACTGTGTGTTTTGTTAAGAGATGCACTGATGGTATCTGCAAGCCGAAGTGATCGCACTCTTAAGTGATCAAAAAGCCAAGTTTGTTCTGATACCGGCGGTGGAATAAGATGCTCTCTGGCATCATAAAGTCAAGTTTTTCTGGCTGGGAGCTAAAAAAAAAACGCAGCGATGTGAAGAGTTACACCACAGCAGCTCTGAGCGCTGGAGGAGCTCCCTGAGCTAACAGAAAGCACCGAATAAGCTTGATTTTAACTTCAGATTTTTTCTTATTCCGCTCTTTGAAAGTTTGTGCAATTAATCTAAGAAGTGTTGATGTTAAATATGGTTTTAACAAGATCTTTGGGAGGTAGAAGAAACCGAGCCAGCGAAGAAATATGCTTTCACAGAGCAGCTACAGACCATGTTAACCAGTCTTTCTATAAATCTCTACCAAACTGTTTTGTTTTCTACAGTTGTACAGTGATAAGGTTCAGTGGTAATTTTGGTCCAGTGAGACTCTTATTTAATCATAATTGCATTAAAAACAGGGATGCAACTATTGAAAAGTTTTAATTTGATGATAGTTTTCTGAAAAAAAGGCAGAGCTCATGGTGAAGTCTATCATTTTCTTTCCAACTGACAGTCCAAAACCAAAACATATTCTGTGGAAGGTCACATGTGGCAATGAAAAGCAGCAAATTCTCACACCTGAGACACTGAAAATGGAAATCAACCAATATGTCGACTAGATCAGCGGTTCTCAACTGGTGGGTCGGGACCCAAAAGTGGGTCGCGAAGCCATTTTTAGAGGGCCGCAGAAGCACAACCACCCCAAAAGTATGCCCGGTTGGGCTGGTCATCTTTGGCGTTTCGCAGAATGAAACACTATTACTTTTTAGTTTATAAATCTCTTCTTGGAGTTGTCCCTCCATATCTGCAGCAGCTCATTGAGCTGAAGAGCAGCAGCAACTACAGTCTGCGTTCTCGGGACCTGATCCTGCTCTCGGTGCCCAGAGTGCGCACAGAGATGGGAAAAAAGGCCTTTAGGTTTACAGCACCGCACTCTTGGAATGAACTCCAGAATGAGCTACAATTGAAAGAACTGGTGTCACTTGAGACTTTTAAATCACTCCTGACTAACCTGGAAACAAAGTCTTTAACCTGCAGATGTTTTACTTGAGTGTATTATCTTGATTTGCTGTGAGAGTATTTTATGTAATGTAACTTTCTGTCTGTCATTATGTTTCTGCCTCTTGGCCCAGGACACTCTTGGAAAAGAGATTTTTAATCTCAATGAGTTTTTTATCCTGGTTAAATAAAGGTTAAATAAAATAAAAT
>OMNN01062630.1:0-10547 GCA_900302755.1 Chromis chromis | reverse complement strand
TTAGATTGATGTGTTACGAAGCTTTTCCTGTCTTGTGCTTCATTACAAATTTTAATTGTTTACATTGTGCCCTTCACCTTGTTTGTGAATTACCTGGAGATATTCCTGAAAAAATCTGAGGCACTTGGAGGGTTAAGTATAAAAAGCCTTTAATTAATCATGGGCTAAAGTACATAAAAACATGCCAACATGTTTCAGCCATCTAGGCCTTCATCAGGGCAGATACAAAATGGATGCCAAGCTACCTCCTTTAAAGGTTTCTGTCCTGGCATCCCCACCCCAACCTCTCCTGCTATCCCCTCCCCCCTCATCATTCATTCCCAGCCCAACCGGTCAGAATTTTTAAAGAGTTACAGCTGCCATGATGAACATCTTTGAAATTTATGGCCATTGGATATTGAGGGTTTCCCGTTCTAATGGCTAGATAGCTATAAGATACATAAGATACATAAGATATATAAGATAACTTTTTACCAGTTTATCATTCAGGTTCGGAGCTCTTCTGAAACTGATGGTAGGAGCATCTGGAAGAGCTTCTCTGAGAGAGTTGTCACTTTTTAATATATCCCAATTTCTTTTAATTATTTGTTTGATCTGGTTTGCTTTGCAGCTATACTGTGTTACAAAGTACACTTGGTTAGAAGGCTGTGGTGGCCTTTGTCTTTGTACTAGTAGCTGTTCTCTAGGAAGACATTTTGCTTTTTTGTAAGCTGTATCAATAGTTTTTTGTGGGTATCCTCTTTTCTTAAATCTTTCACTCATATCTTGGGCATTTCTCTCAAAATTGTCCTCTGAATCGCAGATGCGTTTAATTCTCTGAAACTGACCATATGGTATATTGTCTATCAGCCAGGGAGGGTGAAAACTATCTGCCCTCAGGAGGGTGTTACGATCAGTCGGTTTTCTAAAGATGGTTGTATGTAAGTCACCAGCATCATCTTTGAAGATATTTAGATCGAGGAAATGTATTTCAGTTGATGAAAAGTCCAGGCTTAGCTTTAAATTGTTGTTTATTTTATTAAGATATGAATGAAAATGTAGAAGTTCGGATTCTGACCCAGACCAAAGTAACAAAATGTCATCTATGTACCTCCCCCACCAAATGATTTTGTCAAGATAAATGTTCAAACTGGAAAACACAAACTTTTCTTCCCAATATCCCATAAACAAGTTGGAGTAATTTGGTGCAAAGCATGCTCCCATCGCTGTACCTTTCTTCTGTTTATAGAATTGATTCTGAAACACAAAAACATTGTTAGATAAAGTCCATTCTGTCAGTTGCAAGATGAATGCAGCAGGTTGCATCTGTTCTGGTTGTCTCTTTTCAAAATAGTATGACAGAGCTTCCAACCCCTCCTTGTGGTCAATGTTAGTATAGAGGGATTCTACATCCATGGTCACTAAAAGTGACGATCCAATGTTCTTAATGTCTTTAATTTTATTAAGCACATGTGTACTGTCTTGAATAAAGGAGGGCAGCTCTTCCACGAATGGCTTAATGTGGAAATCAACAAATTTTGAAGCAGGTTCTGTAATTGACTCATTCCCGCTGATTATTGGTCTGCCAGGAGGATTTTCTAAGTTCTTGTGTATTTTTGGCAGCATGTAAAAGGAGGAGATTCTGGGGTTCTTACACAGCAGGAAATTGTATTCATTTTGAGAAATCCACTCTTCATTCTTAGCATGTAGAATCTCCTCCTTTTACATGCTGCCAAAAATACAAAACCCAGGCAACAACTCAACTACCAGAATGAGATGCTGGGGCAACATATATACTGGCTGATCAGACCAGATTTAACGCACAGGGAGAAAACTATATACACAATAACTAAAACCGACATAATGAACCCTGATCCCCCCCATGATGTAAAAGCTCTTGGTCTGGTCTGTAGGAGGGACCCTCAGCCCCATCTTTTGTCTGCCTCCATCAGGAAAATGCCACACAGCTGCCAGGTAACTCAACAAAGGAGAAATTAATTCATACAAACAAATAGCAAAATGACAAACAATGTAGACTAAATGTGCGCGCTCCATTCAGAGAACAGTGCTCTGTCAAAGTGCTAAGAAACCAGTTTTAAACAAAACAAACTGTGTTGTATGTAATTTAAGTGACTGCAACTCAAAATAACTGAACATGTGGTGTTTGTGAGTGTGGAAATGCTTCCACCTTTTGTGTGGCTGTGGGAACGGCCATCACAGATGTACTTAATCAGAGTGAACATTATCACATTGATAAATCCATAGATTAGTAAAACTTTATTTTAAATCTCTGTGCCTCTGATACTTTTTGGACTGCTGACCAATCCTTGTAAGAAGTGGGACAGTCATTATTTATTTTTAAATCTTTTCACTGACTGCTGGTCCTATCTTTAAACTACCTGCTTTGTTGTTCTTTGCTCAGTGCAGCACTCACTATTTTCGTCCTCACAATAATCACTACATATTTTTATCCTCCAGAGGGGCAGCTTCATCCTTGCCTGGGAGTAAACTACAAGAAAACATGAAGAAAGTCAAGGAAACACATGCCTGCTCCCAGTTATTTCAGGATTAAGGTAAGCATGCTTTTAATTAGGATTGTATTGTCTGCATCACATGTTGTGGGATGATAAATTAGTCAGCAGATATGCTTCATGTTTGGTCTTTTATTGTAAAAGTGTCGCTGATGTTCATGTTGTCACGGTGCATGCTGGATAATCCGAATAAAGAAAGTTCAGTGCTGACAGATTTGACAGTTAAGGATAAGGTTGGCAAAACCTTTTTCTTCTCATGTCTGCTGTGTGGCCTGATGCAGCTTATTCTTCTGCGTCATAGAGCTCCACCGTGGTGCACAAAACTATAAAAAGCACATGAATGAGCCTTATTTTGAGCGAATCCCTTGTATACCATCCTGCTGTCATACATTCTCTCAATCTGTGTGGGTTTCATCATGGGATTTACTGAAAATTAAAAAAAAACGACAGAAACACCAGACTTATCCTGTAAGGAACGGACAAGAACCGTATCTTCCATTGCAGTAGGCAGAACACCACAGACACATTACAGTTTGCATGAAGAATGACATGCATGACTCATTTGGTGAGCCAGAGCATAGTATCCAGTGTTATGCTTGTAGGCAAAGAGTAGGCTGTCCAGGCAGAATAGATGATATATAAAATACATGTAACACGACAAAAGAAAGTGTGATTTCAGAGAATATAGTTTGTTAGCACTTGTGTATTAAATTGGAAGACATAGAGAGGAACTAGACAGTCAGAGGAGTCATGAGGATGATCATTATCTGGCATCTGTGTGTTTCTAATATTGGACCAAGATTGATTGGTGAAGCCCACTGGTTGCCTTTTAATGTTATTTTAAAAAAAAAAACTCCATGCAGCTCAGAGATGTGAATTGAAAGTCAGCAGGCACAGAGTGATTACTATTCAGAATCACATCCTGGTGGAGATCCTAATAATCCGTACAATGATGAGAGGGGAAGCCGGAGACTTGTGTAGGAGCCAAATGTGTGATTATTGTTGCTGCACAGTCTATGAACCTCTAACAGTTTGCTGTTTCAAAAGACAGTGTAATACGTAAGGAAAGACAGTAGCAACCCCCCCAATCAGTGGTTACTTTATGTTTTACTGGTATGTGGGGCAGCCAAGACCTGAATTACCTCTAAAATTAATGCCCTTTTTAATGTAAATGTGAGCAACAGCAGAATGATCCAAAACACCGTCAGGCTTCAAGCCTTAAGACCTAAAGCGTTCAGTTTTCATGCCAAACCTTCCCACTCTGCTCTCATTTCCCAGAACAGCAATGAACCAATTTTAGATGCCGGTAAACAGAAGAAAATTGGCTTCTACTGAATGTGTTCTTTCACACCTGTAAACAATCTGACTCTGCATAGTAGCCCTCTCGTAAAAGCTTCACTGAGCTACGCTTTTATATTAAAAATGGTTTATTACACTATGTCTAATGTGTGAGGTAGTTTTGGAGTGAAAAACCTGCAGGGGATCATGACCTGACTCTGTAGCTCCCTTCAACTCTTTGGGGCTTTTGTTTGGTTTCTTTTAGCTCATTAAGCCCCATCCTGGTTTTTATCAACAGCAACACAGCAGGCTTCTGTTTTCAGCAGAGAAACTCAGATTCCCTCACTGTTTACTGCAGGCCCAACACCAAACAAAAGACAGGTACATTCAGAAACTAGCTGGTGAAGACAGTGAACCAATTAGCAGCAAAAGAAACAATAATGTCTCTCAGGAGTTGACATGGAGCAAAACCGGACCCACAATCCTCAAGTTGCCAAAAACATGGCTTCACCTGAATGTTAATCTTTCTCCATGTGTGCTGCATGTCTAAGTGGGCAGCTGTTTGCTCACACATCCACCTAATCTTCTGTATAATTTGGGACAATGCCAATGTCTTGCTTTTTGCTTGTTCTGTTGCCTGCAAGTTACCAATAAATGTATAAATGCAGATTTACATACTGCAGGAAACATCTTTATTGCCTTGCTTGTGCCAGTTTAAATGGCTTACAGCCATCCACAAATATAGTCTGCAGGGATTCTGTGTCTTTACATACTGTCAGGAAAGGATTTAACAAAAATATACATACAACAGGTGGGTTGGAGAGGAAGGCCAGAGTGTCCACTGTGGATGGAACCTTATACAATTTCTAAAAATGCTCATGCTCTTGCTGGAAGGCAAATCTTGACATGTCATAGTAGGAGGAGCTCAGGTGTGATCAATAGCATCTTAATATTTTTAGTTTTGCCAGTTGCAAGTTGCTGTATTGTGCATCCTGGCTCACAGGAAGTTTAACTAATGGAACTGAGCCCTCACTAATAGTGGTTTATTGACCTGGGGAGTCGCAGTTTACTAGTTTCCAGTCAGAAATTTCAACTGGAATGCCTTCTGTGGTCAGATGTCCATCTTGGAATATCAGAAGAACCCCACAAACCCCAAAATCAGAATCCAAAATGGCTGCTCAGCACATCAACAGCAGTGAAAGCTGCAGTAATGTTCTGTTTAGTAGCACTTCTGTCTTATTTGTGTCCATTAAATCAGTCATATGCATAGCACTGGCTAACTTCTATGTGTGGACATGCAGCTACGCTGTTTGAATGCACCAAATACTGTGCAATGCATTGTTTTCAAGTGCTATTCAAGTGCTAACAACAGCTAATCTGAAAACAAAAAGTTGGTGCTACATTGGATGGGCTTGAACTAACCCAACCTACTCAAACCAACCAACCAAAATCCACATCTAGCCATACCTTAACCACCAGTCACAGCAGAGCAGCCTTCCCAGTCTATCAACAATCGAGAATTTTCCAAAAACAAAGATTTTACTCGAGGTGTTCATCTTGGTTTTCCAACTTGTATTGGAACTCAAGTCTTACGTCATTCCCATTTCTGACTTATGGACGTTTGCTGCGTTCAGTTTACCCTGGAAGAGCTGTGAACAACATCACACCCAAGCTTACCACATTCAGTACAAGAAATTAGAAAACCAAGTTGGACACCTACAGGAAAACCTTTCGTTAAACTAACCTTTAGTTCAAACTAAACTAAATGTAGCGTTCCAGTTAAAATATCTGAGTCTGTAATTCCGTCTTCCCAGTTCACATGGAATGCACCATTGGTTTCCGTTGGTTCTCTTGCATGACTGCATTTAAAATGAATTCCAAGTAGTAGTTAGTAGTACAGTGGTTACATATTCTGAGTCACTTAAGTGCTCACTGTACAAGAAAGAAAACATCTTCTCTTCAGACAGTTCTTTTCCACAAGTGTTGACAGTGTTGACAGTTTGACCTGTCATTTTAAATCAAGGTATCTGTTGTGATGGGCTGTTTTCAGTTCTGCATAGGAAAATGGTCTGGGGGAGATTTTCACAAATATAAACACTGACTATAGCTTTTGACTATATCAGACTCGTAGTCGGACTTAAGATGAATTCATTTGTTACACTAAAATGTCCAGTTCTTGACTATCTTAAGTATGAATTCTGTAATTTAAGTTTTTATCCTTTCACTTCTCCTGAAGGTATGATTACCTCAAGCGTGTTGCAGTCCACCTTGTAAGGGGAACATTATGTGTAGCTACTATAAAGTATATGTTTGTTAATGATGTTTCAGTTAGTGGTGATGTTGTACCGACTCCTTTATGAAATATTTTTCTAAAATTTGTTTGTAAATGTGGAGTCTGAAACATTAGAAGCACCTCTCAGTATAATGCAGTTCAGCGCCACTGCATACTAGAGCCTCAGTAATAAACAAATAGTTAAATCAATACCTCTGCTACAGCATCAGCCAGAACTGAACGTTATTATCATGATTTACTGAGTCACAATGTTCTAGCTTTGGTCTTTTCTGTCTGAAATGAATCTCTTCAGCTGTAACTTGCAGATTCACTAATAATGTATAGAAGAGGCGTTGCTCTCCATTAAGACAAGTGCTTTTCAGACTTTTGGTTTGTCTTTGAAACTATCAGCAGGAGGTGTTACAACCATGAATAAAAAGCAGGTGTGTCAACTGATTGCTCTGTTGTGTCAACTGATTGCTCTGTTGCATCAGCTGGGTTGATTTCACTCTGTTCCACACTCTGATGTTTCATTCATTCATTGCTTTTCCTGAGGATCACAGGATTCACATTCACAGGAATATCTGTGGATACTAAAAGTGGATTTATTAGTAGAAGCTGAATATTTCTGTTGCAACCACCAGAGGGCAGCATTAGCAGAGATATAGTTGAGAGGCAGGATCACTGTATCACTGATCTTCTCTTACATGAACATCTTATGAATAAATGTTTTGAGGGCAAAGTCACCCTGCACCCTGAAGTGTATATTGTACTTTTTGTCTTTAAGTCAATCCACACACACATGCAGTTGGACATTTTGATATATTAGGGAGTATTTTACTCTCGATGAGAAACATGATTGTAACGCAGAACCTGTTACTTCTCAGTCTTCAGGTTGACACATGAGCAAGAACACATAAGTCACTAGAACAAAGGAGTCTGAGGAATCTAATGTTGATCTGATTGGCTGCCTGGGAATCTCAGAGAATAGCAATCAGCCCTTAAGTCTCTTTTCTGTGCTCATGTTAATGTGTGGGTGCAGCTGGGTTCATGAAAACAGTTTTTTCTTTGAAAGTGAAAGAAACTCAACACTGCCGACTCGTTTTAATCGACCGCCATGAGTGACATTCTGTCTCAAGAGCAGCCAGAATTAAGGGCAGAATTTGAGGCGTCAGTGTGGGACATTATGAACAAGAATATCTGAAAAGGTCACTCTTCCCCTTGACTCCCTCATTTGCACCGAGTTTCTGGGTGGCCGGAGTGGCAGAGCCTCCTTGGAGCGCTTGTTAAGAGAACATTAATCAGATTTCTCCAGACAGGGCTCGCAATTTGGCCGAGACAGTTTATCCTTTTGTCATTTGCACTCCTGCTCTGAATAACAGCCATGTAAACAAAGACTGCTTTAGGACTGGTGTGTACAAAGCTGCTTGTTATCGTCCAATGGATGGCTAACGGTTACATAGCAGTGGGAAGTTTGCTGGGGAGGAGGACGTTGGACTTAAAACAGTGCAACACACATTTACTTCTCACCAGATATTTTTCTCCAGACACTAATGATGATAGAAATAGCTGGTTAAAAAACTAAAGGGAGCAGCAGCTCATTTTCCTGCAGACTGCAAAGTGTATATGGATGGAATATGGACTGAATATAATATTTACAAAGACAATATAAACGAATGGGCTCATATACCAGGGATCTCTGCTGGGATGTTGATTTACTTCATTTGATCAAAATCATTACATAGAAAAACTTAGATGAACCACAATCCACTCTACAAGCCACAATAAAGGCTTAGTGAAATGTGTCATGTTAGTAATGATGACACCGTAAGGCACTAAAGTAGGATCTAAGAGCACAGCAACAAAGTCTCACACCAAAAAACATGAGGTGTCAGATCATCAGAGAGCTAGTAAACATTCAAATACTTGATTATGTAAACCATTTTAGACGTAAAACAAAAAGTGAGGTCACCTGACATGTCAGTGAAAATCTGCCGTTTCACAAGCACACAAAGTTTTAGACTCTCCGAACACTGTATAACTTGCAAACATACATTTATCTGTGACGTTTTATATCCTAAACAATGATTTTATAATTGTTTTTTTCTTAACATTTGCAAATAAAAATGCATTCAAAGATCAGTGAGGACATGTCATCATCTGAATGTCCGAACCACTTCTTAAGGTAGACACTTAACCCTTTAAGTCCTAGTGCGTCATCGGCGACACGTTTGGGCTAGGGCACTTTGGAATACCGTAAATGTCACCGTTTGTGTTATCGGAAAAAAATCAGTTTCTGAAAGCTGAGGCGTCGCGCTTCACAGTCAATATGGTGTCATTACGGTATTTTCATTTGTGCCCCCCTAGGAATCCGCTGGATAAAATTACCGTAAAATTACCGTAATGCCACTATACTGGCTGTAAAATGCCCACGAAAAAATGAACACAAGCACACACAAGACATTTTCTTCCCTTTTTGTAATCAAAATAAGAAAAAAAGACCAGGTGGACATTTTGAGGCTCAGGTCTTAAAGGGTTAACCACATTAACTTAGAAATGCTGCTGCAGAACAAGCGCAGTGACCTCAGACTGGCAGAGTGCTCATTTTGTTGAGCACAAGAGGAATTTTTTCTCCATTTGATCATTTCATGGTGCTCCATGTCATTGCTTGCACTAAAATCAACACTTCAGGGGGACAGTAAACAGAAATAAGACATTGCAGTATAGCGTCGGCTTCCCTCTCAGATCACCTTTCAGTGTAGCTGCAGGTGTTCATGCATTAGTAGTGGCGTAACTTGGCAGACACACATTCATAGAGTGTAACTCTCTAACTGCACAAAGATAATGCAATTTTTATATGGTTGAGGCAGTAAAGCCAAGAAGGGAGCTTTTTGTTCGTACCAGCAGCCTCTGATTTGAAAGATGTTTTGCAACAAGTGACACACTCAGAGTCGGCCATATCCAATGTGGTGCCCTAGGCGACATTTTCTATGGCGCCCCCCTCCATCAGTGAAAAGAAATCCAATAGCATTGTTTTGTAGTAATATTAATTGGACATTGCTTTACATTTGAATCAGTGTGAGCTTTTCATTTTAAGAGTTAATAGTAATACCTAGTTTTTATAGAATTATATTGAAGGTGAATTTTTTCATGTTTTTGTGGCGCCCCCTGGAGGCCATGGCGCCCTTAGCATTTGCCTATGTTGCCTAATGGGCCAGCCGGCTCTGGACACACTCATGTCAAACAACATTCTTATCTGAAGGGCTGTTACTAAATTACTAAACTCGTCAGTAGTGGGATAGAATATCTACAATTTTCAGAGCTTCAGAAATTAATTGTGTCATTTATTGTAAAGAAGTCAGTTCCTGAAACCATTAAGACAAGTTGTTGTCTCACCCTCTTTGCAGTGATGCCATCATCAAGTGAATCCAGATGCACACCTGAATTCAAGCTTTTCAATCACTTAAATGAAACAAACACAATGAAGCATATTTTATAGACCTGGATATCTGCTTCCATACACAACTTTGAAACACCTCATTATCTCTAACAAAGGTGTACAGACGTTCTTCTCTGCCATTCAGTAGCTACAGTTCCAGTGAGGTGATGACATGCCATCAATATCCAGAATGGAATTGCGGGTGTGCATCATTACCCACAGAAAAGCGTTTGTTTGTATTTCAAGCAAAGTGAAGTGAACTTCAGAAGGCAAATCAGCCCCTCTGGATGGCACATTTATTGTGTGCGGTGCTCATATTTGAGGGTTTATATTGAAGCCTTTGGACCCCGAGAACATTAATTTCCTTTTAGGAGAAACCGGTGTGTGGGCTCTCAATGACAAAATTGTGAGGGAGTCACTGCAGGGAGTGACACTAATTTTAGAAGGGGCTGGAGGCTTTATAAAGCTGATGTTAAAGGGGAGATGATTTGGTTGGCCGAAAAAGCTGCTGGTGTGTAAAACACCCTATAAAAAGTGTTCAGCCCCCGTGGACGATTTCTCTTTTTATTGCTTTCCAACATTGAATCACGGTCAATCTGATTTGGCTTTTTTTTTTTTTTAAAGATTTATTTTTGGCCTTTTATGCCTTTATTGGATAGGACAGTGGATAGAGTCTGAAATGGAGAGAGTGGAGAAGGACATGCGGTAAACACCCGAGGTCGGAATTGAACCCAGGACAGCCGCTAAGCCTCGCAAATTTGGGTCACGAGACATAAACATTAACCCATTTATTCCCAAATTTTTCCCAGACACAAAAATATCCAAAGCATGTGTCATTAGTAGCCCTTTGAAACAATCAATCATAATTTTTAGAAATTTTCATGGAAAAGTGTGTGAAAAAGTGTGTTTTATGGTGGGATAATGTGTTGTACCCTTTTTCATGCACTCATCTACACTCCATGGTACATCTTGAAGCACTCAATGTGCAGTGGTACTTTGCATTTCTCACACACATAGGTAGTGCCTTTGTCACAACGGCAACATCTCT
>OMNN01062629.1:0-10600 GCA_900302755.1 Chromis chromis | reverse complement strand
GACCAGACCAGGGACATCCTGGAAAAAAAGGACACATTAACACTTATGTGTCCCTTTCCACCGCTGAACGCTGATCACAGCTGATCAGCTGCGCTTGTGTGTCCCTCTGTACCGCTGATCGCCGGTCATGATAACCCCGCCCCCCGCAGTTGTGGCTTGTGACAACGATGAAGAGGGACCGTCGTCTCGGTAAGCTACGAGCTACTAGCTAGCTACTGGCTAGTTAGCTGCTAATATTAGCGTAAAGCACTGAGCACAAAATGCACTTTTGTTGTATTTGAGTCAGTGAGACCAAAACTTTAATAATTCCTTACAGGTGCCTACCTCATTGTTGCTATGTTTGATGCTAAAGACAAATTAAGGATAGAAAAAACCTAAAAAACGAACCTTTACATTCAATTTACGTATGATCCGATTAGTCGACTAATCGAAAAAATAATCGGTGATTAGTCGACTATCAAAATAATCGTTTGTGGCAGCCCTATTGTACATGGTCAAAACTCTGGTAGTTGTGTAAAACTAAAATGCAACCTATCATCAAGTGTGTTCCCTAAATCCAACAACCTTGAAATCCAAATGCTGCAACAAGACAAAACTCTCCAAATCCACCTTCTCTCCAAAAACAGTGAGCATCTATAGAGTATACTGTGTAGTGTAAAGTTTTTTCACCATCCGTCCAGCCATGTGTCCTCATGTTTGGAGTGTCTGTGTTTGGGGTTTGACATCCAGCTACTGTATACACCCAGATCGTTCTTGTCGGCCTTTTCTCCACCTAGACGTTCACACACTGAGCTCTTTGTATCGCTCCCCGTCAGGGACTAACACAGTTGTATAGAATAGAAGAAGGAAATCACAGCGAGGGAACCGCTGGTATCCGTCCATTCAGTCACAGGACTCTCCTCGCATGTCAATGTAAAGGCCTTATTCTGTTTGACTCCTCAGATCGCGCCAGTCAGCCATGCAATGAGATTACAGAGGCGGCAGCGCTTGTCAATCACACAACAGGAACTGCAGTGATACCCAACCCTCCTGGGCTCTCAGTGATGAAAAGGCAAAAAAGATGTTTCTTCACTTTTCGAGGGAATGTGCAGACTTGTCGAAGCGCACACCTCGGAACACACACACAAAAAATGCATGCGTATTAAAGGATGATTTCTGCACCAGCTTGGTCATTTAAGGGCATCAGTTTGGAAAACCAATGTCGACACACAGCGCTGTGCTATCTTTAATGTACTGAAGTGGAGGGAAAAGTTGTGTTTTGCCTCTGCAGGGTTTTTTTTTTGCAGAAGTTTGCTTGAGTTTAAGCTTTCAACTGTTGCTGTGGCCCAGTGGGGTGAGATCACGCTGCGAGGCTCCAAAGCCCATCGAAGGCAACTCCAAGCTGAACTCCTGAAAATATTTTGGATTCAGCAAATCCCTGCTGGTTTCAGACTATACCAAGTTCTGCTGCAGCATTTTGCTTTTCAAGCCGTGTCCGCAGTCTCGGTGCTAGCAGTAGTCGTAGTGACTGACAGATCGACACAGAACTTTTTGGAAGAAGCAAGTCTGGTCAAAGCCATATTTATTTACGTGTTTGTTTGCATGTTCGTCCCAAAGTGCTTACAGAGTAGAGAGTACATGTACAAGCACAAGTGACTCGGTAAGTGTACAGGCTCACAGGCTCTCCGCTATGCCGTAATGGGTCAGTCTGGACCCTCTGGATATAGAAAGTGAGGAGAGTCAGGAGGGTCAGGGAGTTGCATCTGCAGCTGGGCTCTAGCTCTGAACAAATATGAGTGCTGGTGAAAGCTGAGCTGAGCTGTGGAGCTGCCCTCAGTGTTTTACATTCACAGCAGTCTTCGCCATAAATCCCTCATATAAGTGCTGAACCGGATCTCTTTCATCCTCACAAGGTCTCGCCCAAACCTGTGTGGATCTTTGTTTCACTGCCCTCCCTGCGCTTTTTTGGGGCACAGCAATGGAATACGATTTACTGCTGTACAGACCAAGGATTCTGATGTATAACCAGTTTTGTGCTGGGCTGGTGAAATGGTCCAGGGTCAGAGCGGGAAGGATGGAGGTCACTGTCTGGTGTTTTATTGCACACGCAGCTCATCGGCTTCGACTTGTAACTCAAGACAAAGCCAGCAGAGTGGTTGTGTGTTCAAATGAGCACCCAAGAGGGGGTTTCCTCAAGGTGTGTGTGTGCGTTCACATGTGTTCTCTGCATGTTTTATGGAACCTACCCTGTACACAACTCTCATAGAGCCCCCCCTCCCACAGGAACACAGACCATAAATCAGTTTGATAATGTATTTCTCTCTTTGCTCTTTTTACAGCTGGATGCGTGCTCTATTTTTCCTTCAGATTTATTCTTTTGCAAGTTTTTAGAAGGTTTAGGACAAGATTCACTTGGAAAAATATGCTGTATGTTTTTGGGCGGCTGTGGCTCAGGTGGTAGAGCAGGTTGTCCACTGATGGCAAGGTTGGCGGTTCGATCCCCGGTCCCCCCCACATGCCGAAGTGTCCTTGGCCAAGACACTGAACCCGAAGTTGCTCCCAATGGCAGATTAGCGCCTTGCATGGCAGCTCTGTTGCCATTGGTGTGTGAATGGGTGAATGTGAAACACATTGTAAAGTTCCTTGGGTACCGCTAAGGTAGAAGAAGGCGCTATATAAGTGCAGACCATTTACCATTTGATGTGCATTTGAATCCAAAGGTGCACTCCACCAATTTATACATGAAGATTGGTTGAGTCATGAGGTGGAACTGTGGAGGAATGGCAGTTTGATATTCAGATGGCCCATTCAAGAACCTTTGAGAGAGGTGCAAACTATGCCTTGGTACAACTAAATAGTTTTTCTAATAATGTATGTTTAGTGGCAATGTTTTTTTTTTTTTTTTTTTTTTTTTAAGATTTATTTTTTGCCTTTTCATGCCTTTATTAGACAGGACAGTGGATAGAATTAGAAACGGGAAAGAGTGGGGAAGAACATGCGGAAAATGGCCATGGTCGGACTCGAACCCGGCACAGCCGCTATGCCTCTGCATGTGGGTCACGCGACATAACCGCTAGGCTATCGGGGTGCCCCAGAAGAGGGATATTTCATTAAAAAACTGCATTTTATATGTTCCATTTAAATATTTGTTTACATTTTTTTTTAATACAGTTTGCAGTAACTAGATTTTGATTTTAAAAAATGTGCCCTGTGTTTGCACAGGATTGACAGACTGCTCTACCAATGACTGAGGCCCCGTCTACACGAAGACGAGCCCAGGCCTAAACACACAAATAGTCCATCAAGCCGTGTATCATCCACACCAAGCGTTTTGGGGGTCTGAAAACGATCATTTCTGAAACCAGGTCCCAGAGTGGAAAGATCTGAAAACGCCGCTTAGGCGGCTCCGTGTTTACACTCTATCCAATCTTTTTCTGACATGCTTGCGTCATAGCTCCACCTCTAGATAAATGTGCCAAACTCAGAAAATGACAACAACAATGGTGCTGTACAGTGTTGGTGTGTCCTGCTGAAGCTAGTCACCCTATTATCGCTATAACAGCAAAGTATACTTCTTCTGCATTATCACTGTGTTCACCAAACACATATGGAAAGCTCAATACACCACTTCATGTTCTATGTTTACATCGTGTACACATTTCTGTGCATGCCTAAAGTCCCACCACCAGTTTCACTCTTGTTTCTGTTATACCGTCACAGCACCACCAACAGGACTGGCATGTGTTTTACATTGTTTTCAGGCGTATCAAGTGAATTCATGTGGACGGACACATTTACTGAAACAGCTCCGTCTTTATGAAGAACGATTTTGAAACTAAAAGCGTTTTGGCTTCGTGTGGACGGGGCCTGAGACTCCCACTATAAACAAACAGGATGCGTTGTTCCCTGCGCTGTCTGGCTGACTCTCCCAGCAATGGGCAGGGTACTCTAAGGTAAAGTGGCTTTGTTAGGATAAATTAGCTAGTTCATTAAGTTCACTGTTAATCAAGTGCAGATTTTATTTGCCTCGCATGCCTGCTGGACGCACTGCTTTAACATTCATCCTTCTGAAAATAAAGTTTTAATGTTTCAGAACTTTTTCACAACATATCTACATGATGTTTCAAACATGGAAAACTAACAGAATGGGAAAGCAATGGCAAACTTAAAACTCTAAAAAAGTGTTGGAGAAACACTGTAAAAAATGTGTTGCAGTTGTAAAGAAGGAAATAATGTCTGCAGAGATTTGAAAAATGTGTCCCGCTTATCAAAACATCAAACTTCAATCCTGCCAAACCTTTTGAACTGTATTTCACTCTTTAAACATTGAGCTCAGTTTAAACCTTTCAAAGCTCCTTTTTTTGTTTCAAAATATAATGTGATATCCATCCCATATTAAGACACCTCAAAAAGCAACACTAAACTATCTCAGAGACAGACTGAAAGCATTTCAAAACTGCCTTCAAGGTAACCTCTAATTAAGGCTACACAACTGTTGTACGATGGCCTGCCAAGGTCACTATCCTTTTTAGACATTGGAGAAAACACAGACTGACAGATTCCTTTCATTTCTGAGGTAAAAATAGTTCATGACGTCCAAAAGTGTTGTGGCGAAATAACAAATTGAATCATACCTGGTCCTTTGGGTTTTGGGTGGCTTGAGGAAAATGGGTCACTGCTTGTGAAGTGAGGGGCTTGCTGTAGGAAGCATAGAAAGAAATACTCTGTTAATAGTCACTCAAGTTCCAACTCAAACTTTAACATGTCCTCAGAGTAGAGCTTTCTTCTTTACATAAATCTGAATATTTCCACATTTCTGTTTTCTGTGGGAGAAAATAACTCCTTCTGACATGGGCTTTGGGCTTTTTAACTTTGCACATCTTTTACTTGCACAAAGAAGCAGTTATATGACACACTGTAGGAAATGGAACACCCATAAAAGCCCAATAGGGGCTCTTGAAGACCATATATAGTATATTCTAAAATAGACTTATTAGACATATGCATAAGAAGAGAGGAGGGGGAAAGAGAGCGAGAAAGAAACAAACAGGGCGACAGTGGCTCAGGAGACAAAGCAGGTCATTCACTAATTGCAAGGCTGGTAGTTGATCCCCAGATTCTCCAGTCCACGAGAAAGACGCTGAACCTCAAGACCAGGCCAGCTACCTTGCATGGAAGTTTGCTGCCATCACTGTGTAAGTGTGTGCAAGTGATGGACTGAAGAGCTATGTATAGATGTGTGATAAATTAAAGGGAAAACCTGAACCCTTGACCCCTACAGTGAAGTTAAAACAGTCAGCTGGCCCTTTTGTTTCTCTCCCAGTGGAACCATCTCAAAGCTTCTCTTTCCCTTCTCACTCCTTCACTACTTCACGCCCTCCTTTAACCAAGAAAATGTTCAAACATGTAAACCTAAAACATGTTCTCTCATTGTTTCATAACTGAATGATGAACCCTGGATGTTATTTACTAAAAAGGCAAAAAACGTTGCCATGGTTTGGGTCCAGTTGTCCCCTTAGAGAAGAGAATTACTGCAGATCAATGCAAAGTTGTTCTGCATGATCACATATGATGAAACATTTTGTGGTCTCTTCCATCCATAAGGGTCACAGAATGGTTTGATTAAAAGAATGTGAATCATATGTCCTTTGCTGTCACCAGATCTTAACCCAGTTGAACACCAATAGGAGATTTTGGATCAGCATGTTAGATAGCCCTTTGCCCCATCATCATCAAAACACCAAAGGAAGGAACATCCTCTGGAAGAATGGTGTTCATCCCTCTAGTAGACATGAAGGCACATAGTGGCCCAACACTATACAAAGATACTTTATGTTGGTTTTTATTCTAATTTGTCACTAGTCTGTGTGTATAAGTACCTTGGAAGGTAAGGTAGCACTTTTACTAAAGGGGTCAGGTGTGGAGAAGGGATCCATCTTTGTAGTCTTTTTGAAGAAATCTTCTGATGAAGCCTTGAATGGGTCAGTCTCTTTGAATGGGTCTCCTCCAAATGGGTCTGCTGCAGAAATAATGGACAACTTCAGCCACTGAAACCTGCACTGTAGTGTTTATTAAAACGCTTCTTTTACCAGACAACAGAACCAAGGGATGCTGAACAATATTAAATGGGAGATTCTTGCCTAGGAAAGAGTTAACATGCACTTGGGCACTGCTTGGAATTGACACCTCAAGTTTAACTTTGCTTTTCTCTGGCATTTTCATGCGCAACTAAACAGACAACGGTTGCCTGTAACATACTCTAAAATTTAAATGTGGTAAAACCGTCTCTTTGTTTTGTTCTGCAGAAAATGTTTTAAGCCTTTAAAAGGTCATTTTACTTCTGCTCCACAGCAATACAGATTTAGGATTTAGTATGTAGCATTGATTTGTTTTAAAATGCACTTGACAGTAAAACTTAATTAAAACTATAAGTAAAATATTAATAAAAATGTGTCAACTGAAAAAACTATTTGATTTGAATATATATACTTTTATAAAAATACATATATTTTAATAAACCAGAGGTCATTTCCTGCCAGGAACGTCTTGGTGACTAAGGAACTTGTGGGATGTGTGACAGTAAGTACCACTCTAGATAACAGGCTTCTGCAGGGCTATCTGGTACATCCACACTGTTTCTATAAGTCCAGAAGACATTAGTGTAGAATAACAGTGGTGTGCTCAATCAGCTGTCCCCACACCTACCTGGAAGATCTAACCTCATACAGTATTTGGTAGCATGTGCCTATGCAGGAGTACTGCAATCATGACAATATGAGGCATTCAGCTGTCTTGCTTGGAATTATTAAATGATTAAGAGACAGTCTGCAGGGCAGGAACCTAAGACATGATGTTAGTGCTTTCTCCTTCACATCCAGCATCAGATTCCAGCCGGTTATAACAAAAGTTTTTATTTTTTAGAAACTTTATTTGTCCCCAGGGGGAAGTTAAATTTTTACATATCCCAGAGCGCAGGGTCAGCCATGGTACAGCGCCCCTGGAGCAGAAAGAGGTAAGGGCCTTGCTCAAGGGCCCAACAATGGCTGCTGCAAAGGGGGTTCCATCCTCTGACCTTCCGATCAGTAGCCCAGGGACTTAACCGTTGTGTCACCACCGCACCACAAGGGTTTGCAGTTGCGGTGACTATTTTGTTTTGGTTACCACAACACAAAAATGTGAAGAAAAACCAAAGCATAGGTCAACCGTCCAAACAAGCAATAATGGGCTGCATATTGTGGAGAACTAGGATTGAGCTCCAGAAAGTCAGTGTGATTACAGAGCCTATCTGGGTGTGAGGTTTACTGCTGTGTGAAAAGGTTGATGCAAATCACTGAAACCCAGCAATATCACTGAGGAGGGAAGTGTGACAGAACTCACAGTTTATACGTGTAGCACAGCAGTAGCAAAAGTACAGCTTTCAGTTAGTCTCAAGACCTGTGCGCATCAAAGCAGGTGCACGTAATACAAGCTTACAGAACAGTACCTGCAAATGTAAAACCATCCTTGCAAGAAAGCATTTCTGCTCCTAGTGCACCAATTTGGTCCCTTGAGCACAGGACTATGACTGCCTGCTCTACCCTCCCCAAACACCCATTCATCGAGGAGGGAGTGGCTGATAACTCCACTCCTCTGATTTGGTATTTGGTATGTGATATGTGTTGATTAATTACTGCAGCTCCTGGCATATTAACCAGATGTTGTTGAACACTGAAGGCTTTTTTTGTTATTGTCTATCCAAAGTGGTAGAGCACTGTCCACCCCCACAACCGACTAGAGAAACAAAGATTACCTCCTTCAAGGTAAATTGAAAAATGATTACATGTCAAGATGTAGTTTTCCACCCTTTATAAAAAACAAAGAGTTGACCTAACAAAATGTAGTCTCGCTTAGCCAGCCCATTCTGTAGACCGTCAGGCTGCACCTCACTATCATTCTGCTAAAGGAGGTGAAAAACACTCTGGCTTGTTTGTATATCTTTAAACCAATCATGCATTTTGCATCTTTCACAGATTTATTACAGATCTTCTAGAAAGATGACAAGTCTGCTGGGTCCAAAATATACATATAGCAACTTGAATTATTGGTTTTGGTGATGTAGAAAGTTTATATTATCAAATTGTCTTAGTGACATGGCCTCTTAACTTCTCGTAAGTGATTACAGTTGACTACAGCTGCTGACCCCTCTAATGTAAATAGGGCCCATTTGATACACTCACTATACTCAGCCACAAACAATACCATGGAAAAGTCTGAAAAGCAAATCATTGACTTGAAGAAGTCAGGAAAGTCTATTGGGGCCATTTCAAAGCAGCTATGGATCCCAAAATCATCCCAGCAAACAATTGTTCACTACCACAGTCGGGAAGAAAACGCAATCTATCCCCTGCTGCTGAGTAACAATCAGTCAGGATGGTCAAGATTCAACCAAGAATCACCAAAAAACAGGTCTACAATGAATTAGAAGATGATGGAACACAGGAGTCAGTGTTCACAGTCAAACAGATTTTATATCACCATGGG
The DNA here is from genome assembly GCA_900302755.1 of Chromis chromis. Taxonomy (NCBI): domain Eukaryota; kingdom Metazoa; phylum Chordata; class Actinopteri; family Pomacentridae; genus Chromis; species Chromis chromis. The sequence continues at coordinate 2,101 of OMNN01062629.1, read as the reverse complement.
TTGAGATGCTGCCATGCAAGAAGAAAACCCCTCCTCCAAAAAGCAGCACCTTAAAGTTTGACTGAAGTTTGCTGCTGATCACATGGACAAAGAAAAGGCCTTCTGGAGAAAGATTCCGTGGTCAGATGAAACACAAATTGAGCTGTTTGGTCATAATAACCAGAAATATGCTTGGAGGAGAGACGTTGTGGCCTTTAACCACAAGAGTACCATACCAACTGCCAAGCATGGTGGTGGTAGTATTATGCTCTGGGCCTGTTTTGGTGTCAGCGGAACTGGTACCTTATATAAAATAAATGGAATAATGAAGAAGGAGAATTAACTCCACATTAACTTCGCTGCACACATCTGCCCTGCTTTTCTGCTCCTTTATTGTACTGCTTTGATACTCTGCGGTACATGTTTGCATTTAAGTATGTATACATGTACTGCATTCGTTGATTTTGTATATGTTAATGGTGAGTCTCTTTATTGACTTTGTGCACTTTCCAAATAACTCACATACTGGCAATTCGCACCTTAACTTAAGCACTTTAACTCTAACACTTATATTTATGCACTTTGTATTATTGATTGACTGATTATATTGTATTTATGTACATTAAGCCTTGTGAATGAATGTTTGTTTTAGTCTTGTGACCTGCCAAGGGACAACAGATGCAAATTAGAATTTACAATTATTTATTTGTATTTTTACATTTGTTCATCAATGTGCACTGTCCCTTTCAAATAAATAACTAAATAAACATTCTTCAGAGAAATCTATAATAATCATCCAGAAAGCTGGGACTTGGACACTGTTGGGTGACAATGACTCAAATACACGTCATAAGTGGTAAAGAAATGGCTGAATCAGGCTGGAATTAAAGTTGTAGACTGGTCCTTACTGAAACCCCATCAAGAATCTGTGGACTGTGCTGAAGAGCCAACAACTTTAGCTGATCTGCACCAATTCTGTCAACAGAAGGGGTCAAAGCTACAACCAGAAGCTTGTGGACAGCAACCAAAAGAGCCTAGTTGAGGTCAAAATAGCCATTTAACCAAATTGTAGCATTTTTGTATGTATATTTTTGACCCAGAAGATTTTGTCATTTTTCCATTAGATCTATAATAAATCTATGAACCAAAATGCTGATTTGGATTTCATGATAAAGATACATGTGTTTTAATGATTCCATCATAGAAAATTAAGCGTTATAGGAGTCATTGGAAACCTAAGACTGCCGTGATAGACAGAGTCTTTGTAAGTGCATGCAAACCTTTGTTCACAACTGCATATAGTACTTTTGATGCTAATACTAATAATTTTCCTCAGGTTCACATTTGAATGCAGCAACAGAGTATTTCTACATGGTGGTATTTTAACTTTACTACAAGTACAAGATGGGAGTACTTCTCCTACCACTGTCAGAGGGTCAGAGTCATTCCAGAGACTGTGGCTGTTGAAAGTGACCAATCAAAAGAGTGGAGAGATCAGCCACTGTCCCGCCTCAAAAGTCTCAAAAGTCAACTTGATGAGTGAGCATTAAGCCGTTGTGAGTGTGTGCAAAGGTTGGAGCGAGTGTTTGTCACAGCCCTGTGCTCGCAGGGCCACATTTGTCCTCATGGAGTAGATTTGACCCTTGTGATAATGGATTTCCTTTTGTGGATACAGTTCTGTAAGCATGTAATACATGCACATTGTCGGTTTGATGTGCATGGGCTTTGAGACTAATTAAACACCATTAAAAGTCAATTGTGTTTATCTATATATACTAACTTTACTTTGCCCCAGTAAATAAACAGCCTGATAGAAATTATTCAATTGAAATGTATGTATTTAGTTGTTTTGCTAAATTAAATCTGTCAGAAATAATCCTCAAGCAAATACCTGTGGATGCTGACGGCTGCTTTGCAAAAGGGTCATTTTGAAAAGGGTCACCTACAAGAGAAATCAAGCAGGAAAATAAGGTAAAAGTAGGAGGAAGACATAAAAGACAGTCAGAGAGCAGCTCAGGCTGAAAAAACATAAGGTTTGAAAGAAGAAGAGGAGATAAAGAGGATAGGACAGAAGTGGAGGAAGGAGAGGAGAGGAGAGGAGAGGAGAGGAGAGGAGAGGAGA